>JAQQPU010007582.1:0-17020 GCA_029168905.1 Artemia sp. Kazakhstan ARC1039 | reverse complement strand
CTTTGGTCGTTTTTGTGCAAATGTCTTTCATCATTCTGCTCTGATCAACGATCTGAGAACAATGATGAGTAGATCATCAAAGTTCTCTCATCATTGTTCTATATGGCAGAACAGTGGCGGTCTTCACACTTTTTGCTAACATCAGTGAGCTGTAAGATCTTAGAACAAAGATGAGTTAAAAAACGATAATCTTTGCAGAAAGAATTATGATCTTAGATATAAGATGTTAGTGCAAAAAAACGGGCTTAATAGGACCGTTTTTTTTCACTCATCAATGTGCTAAGACCTTACATCTTTTGTCAGAAAACGCTTAAAAGTGAAATCTTTGAACTAAGATCTTACATCTTTGGTTGTTTTTATGCAAACGTCTTTCATCATTCTGCTCTGATCAGTGGTCTAAGAACAATGATGAGTAGATCATCAAAGTTCTCTCATCATCGTTCTATATGGCAGAACAGTGGCGTTCTTCACACTTTTTGCTAACATCAGTACTCATCAATGTGCTAAGACCTTACATCTTTTGTCAGAAAACGCTTAAAAGTGAAATGTTTGAACTAAGATCTTACATCTTTGGTCGTTTTTGTGCAAACGTCTTTCATCATTCTGCTCTGATCAGTGGTCTGAGAACAATGATGAGTAGATCATCAAAGTTCTCTCATCATCGTTCTATATGGCAGAACAGTGGCGGTCTTCACACTTTTTGCTAACATCAGTGAGCTGTAAGATCTTAGAACAAAGATGAGTTAAAAAGCGATAATCTTTGCAGAAAGATGCAAGATTTTAGATGTAAGATCTTAGTGCTAAAAAACGGGCCTATTATGTCATACGACCGGTTCTTTTATCCTTCATCTAAACTACATTGTCAGGTTGAAGAAGCAAAAGTTAGCTGTAGACTCTCAGTGCCATAATTCCATACAATCCCTGTTTCAACTTGAGCTACGTTGTTATTTACGGTTAGGCAACGCAAACATTGGGGTGCTTTGACCCTGTTCCGACCTCACTTTGTTCAGTCTGAAAACAGGTGAACTACTGTCAATATGACTGCAACGTAATTATGCAGTGGTTGTGGAAGAAACGTCAAAATAGAGTTTTAGAACTTTTGTTTCTTTTGTCTATGATATCATGACGAAGTTTTTAAAAATGGATAGTAACGATCATATGCCTGTGGTGCCTTCCTTGCCAAACATTCCTAAGTGGAAATCGAATAGAATGAAGGTGCCGCATTTGGGGCGCCGGAATATTTCAGTTTCAAATCTACCATCACCCCTAGTGTATTTGAGAAAACCTCCAAAACCTTTGCGACTTTTTTGGAATAGAATTCGAAGAAGTTCACTTTTGTTGACGATCTATTTGGTGGTTTATATAGGATACCTAAGTGTTGGCGCTCTTGTTCTTTCGTACATTGAAACCCCCTCCGAAACAAACTCGAGGGTAATATTTAGAAAGATGATTCAAGAATTTAAAGAGCGACATCCATCTGTATCAGGTAAGATTGTTCTAGTTTAGCTGTTGACCTCCTCAGAAGGAAACATGGCAATTTTGTCTTATAGCCACCACAATCAAGATCTTGTATCGAAAATATGAGACAATAACCGGTTTTCATGTTTTTTATTCCAGACAAAAATAGCTTCGGCTCTGTGGGAAACTACGTTGTAGCTATATTTTAATTAAATATTTAGTTGCAATTTCGGTTTGGTTATGTTAGTTTAGGTCACGTATTTAATATAATGCGGTATGGGGGGTCCCCCTTCCATAATTCTTTGTAGTAGTTTTTGTAATTTTATTGATAAAGTATTATGTTTTCATCATATCTTGTTTTATTTCATTGGTATTAATCAAACTTTACTTCTCAACAGAACTTGAGAGTGGTGGCTATAAGACACAATTACCGGAAACCCTATGAAATTCTGAAATTGCTTTAAAAAATTCTGACATACTCATATTATTACTAAAAGTGCTTCACTTTACTTTACTTTACCCTACCCCCCCCCCTACCCCCTAATGGTAGAATAGGTAGCCCAAATGAGATATTCTCTGTGAATTTATACATCGCTCGATGCTGTTGATGCTGTGAATTTACCTTAAAATTAATTTGAAGGAATGAGTCGTTTATAAAATAGGCCATTCATGGAAAATATATAATTTGGGCTATATATTTGATCATTGGGGGAATGAAGGTAAACTAGAGTGAAGCGCTTTTAGGAATGATATAAGTATTTTAGAATGTAAGAAATTTGTTTACAGGATTTTAAAGTGTTTTCTTTCAGAGGAGATCAATCACTAAACTAGTAGCTTACTGGTCAGATCACAGTTTATAGAATTAGCAGTATGATCATACCCTCTCTCACCCATTATAAAAACCCGGACCAAGGTGCGAGTGCTCCAGAGAACGTTTTTGTAGATATAAACATAAGCGGCATTAGATCTTTTCACGGGTAGACAAGTCAGATTTCTCTTGGACACGAAACAAATAGAACCCGCTATTACGAATAATGCACTTTGTAACCATTTCTCATTGATTGACGGAAACAGACTAACCCGCTAATGCAGAAAGAAGTGGGAGGAGCTTTTTGTTCGTACCGAGAATGAAGACCAGAAATGATCTGCGATAAACTTATTGGATAATTCTATAAACTGTGGGTCAGATATTTGGTAGAACGTTAAACTTAGAAAGGTGTTGAGCTATGCGAATAGAAAATAAAGGAATCCATACACAGCCCAAAGTAGGGTAAGGGAAGGTTTTCACTAGTATACCATCTTCTACACCTCTCTATGTACTACTGGAGATGCTGAACTCAGTAGTACGGTAGAGCTACGGCTCTTCTGAAAACATTTCGTTTGAATAGAAGTTGCACTACACTATTAAATTCCTTATTATATGCTGCTTTTCACACTTAGCAGTAGTCATTATAAAAGATCTAAAGCCGAACTGGCCAGCGATGAAAAAAAAACAACAAAGATATGAATATAAAGACGACAAGCGGCTCTATTTCTCTACGCTGAAGACGCCTTGTTAGATACGGACGAAATATTCATTTGATTTTGGGGTAAATTTGCAGGTGGCACAATAATTTAGCTAGGATGAAAGTGAATACATCATTTGATGCCTTTTTTATGCTCTTTCATAGATTAATGATCGCTTCTGTCGCAAATTGCATCTTGAGCCCTTAAAGGGGCCCCGAAGGTATTTTATATGAATTATGAAAGAGCATAAAAAACATCAAATGATGTTTTCACTTTCATCCTAGCTAAATTATATGGTCCACTGCAAAGTTAGCATGAAATTTAACCACCCCTACCCCCCCTTAATGTGCAAATATATACCCTGAATTGCCGACGGCAGTTTCGAATTGCAAAATCCAGCGCTATTTTTGTCGACGGCATTTGAAAAACTTGAAACGTTAGGAAAACGGTTTATATTTGTGTTGCCCAATAAATGAGGTTTAAATTGTTACAAATAAGTATTCTTGGAATATACTACTCTTGAACAACTTATTTATAAAATAGTGATATGTTTTTAACAACTTTTCAATAACTGAACTACTGTTGATAACTTCTTTGTGTGTTTACAAAAATGACATACCTTTGGGGCCCCTTTAAGGGCTCAAGATGCAATTTGCGACAGATGTGATCATTAAATTATGAAAGAGCATAAAAAAGGCATCAAATGATGTATTCACTTTCATCCTAGCTAAATTATTGTGCCACCTGCAAATTTACCAATTTTTGTTGTTTTCTTCGTTTTCATTTACTGGTCATATACCCGTTTTTCGTCTTTATATTCATTTCTTTGTGTGTTTAGTAGTCATTATCCTGACATTTCACCCCCCTCCCTAATGTACACATATATACCCCGAATAATATATTTAATTTCATGGTTTGATCTGTTCTGTAATAGGTCTTTGCTGACTTGGGACATAAGGTTGTCACCCAGTGAAAAAAATCATTAAATTTTAGTGATTTTTTGGTTGATTTAGTGATTTTCTTCAATAATCTAGTGATGTATGTGCTGATCCAGTGTTTTTTGTTTATACAATATAGAAAATCACTAGAAATAGTGATAAATCACTAGGGGTGGCAACCATGCTTGGATATCCAGTTTAGTCTGAGTGACTGATAGAATATTTGACAAAGTTACTATTTCAAATAAGTTCAAATATGAATGATAATAGAAGGAAGCATGCTGAACCGATTAATATTAATATGCTGCATTTTATAAAGTAAGAATGGTACTTGTGTCTTATAGCCAACCCGCTCAAGAAGTGAACTTAGGTTTATCCTAATGAGATATACCTAAGCGTGATGAAAATACAATACTTTAGTAAAAAAATTATGGAAACCACAACAGTGAATCATGGAAATCAGGCAACCCAGAACGCATTATTAAATGGTTCCTAACCTAACCAAAATATTTAATTAAAACATACCCACATTGTAGTGTATATACATACACTCTTTCACGCTAAGCTGATTAACACCGAATGCATACTGAAATCTGAAATACAGAAAGAAACCGGTTCTGTCACACTAAGAACTTAAGTGGGATAAAGGGTTGCCACCGTCAGTAGGATTTGGTAAAATTCTACTTTAGCTACTTTTGGCTATCAAACAGTTCGTTTTTGAACTATCATTTCTGGTATCAAAACGAAATTTTGATACCAATAGATATATCAAAAGAACCGGATTTTAATGCTGATCTCAAATATATAAGTTTCATCAAGTTTAGTCCTATCCATCAAAAGCTACGCGCCTGAGAAAATTTGTCAATTTTCGAAAAAAGTGGGAAACACCACCTAAAAGCTATAGAACCTTAGTGAAATTCACACCATCAGATTCAGCGTATCAGAGAACCCTACTCTAGAGTTTCAAGCTTCTATCAGCAAAAATTGTGGAATTTTGTATTTTTTGCCAGAAGAAAGATCACTGATGCGTGTTTATTTGTTTTTTTTTTGTTTTTTGTCGTTTTTTTCCCAGGCGTGATGTATCGACCCAGTTGTCCTAGAATATCGTGGGAGGGCTCATTCGAACAGAAATTAAAAGTTCTAGTGCCCTTTTTAAGTAACCGAAAAAAATGAAGGGCAAATAGGCCCCCTGCCACGCTCTTTTTTTCCAAAAGTCACCCGATCAAAATTTTGAGATAGCCATTTTGTTCAGCATGGTCGAAAATAAAACAAATATGTCTTTTAGGATGACTTAATCCCCCAAATTCCCCGGGGGGGAGGGCTGGAAGTTATGAACTTTACCCATTGTTTACATGTAGGCCCTAGCATTGGTTATTGGGAAGTATACAGACGTTTTCAGGGGATATTTTTTCTGGTAGTGGGGGGGGGGGTCGGCGGGCTATGTGGGAGGATCTTTCCATGGAGGAAGGGATTTTCCAGTATTTAAAAAAATGATCAGAAATTAAATAAAAAAAAGTTTTTCAACTGCAAGTAAGGAGCAAGATCAAAACTTAAACCGAAGAGAAATTATTACGTATATGAATGGGTTCGCCCCCTAGTCAATTCCTCGCTCTTTAAGCCAAAGATTTTTTAGTACTTTCATAAGAACTATTTATTCCAATTAACGGCCCTTGTGATCAAGGGGTCATTTATAAAGAATTGGAACAAAAATCGAATTTTAGCGTATAGAGCGAGGTATTGACTAGGGAGCGAACCCCCTAATATACGTATTAAAAATATATGAATATAGAAGTTCGTTACGTAAGTTAATTCGTAAGTTACGTATATTTATTACTAATCAAAACGTTCGTAAATAGATTAAACAACTTTCGAGAAAGCCGTTTAACCAAATAAAAGTAAAATTAATACGCAAATTTTGTTTTAATTATTCATATACGGTGAGCCAAAATCAAAACCTGCATTGATTCAAAACCGTTCAAGAATCAAATAAAAAGAAATAAGTTTTTTAACTGAAAGTAAGGAGCGACATTAAAACTTAAAACGAACAGAAATTATTCTGTATATGAAAGGGGCTGTCCCCTCCTCAACGCCTCGCTGTTTATGCTAAAATTTGACTCTTTCTCACAACTATATTTTTTTTAAACAATAAAAAACTTTAGCGTAATGAGCGAGGCGTTGAGGAGGGGACAGCCTCTTTCATATACGGAATAATTTCTTTTCGTTTTAATTTCTATTGTCGCTCCTTACTTTCAGTTAAAAAACTTTTTTTTTATTTAATTTTGAAAATGGGTGAGGTTAGGAAAATGAAACTTTCAGGGACGGGTCTACAGGCTAAAATATGTCCCGGGAAGGTATTTTGAAGTAACTACCTCCACTCCTTCTCCCTCTAGAGGGTCCTGAAACTTGCCTACATGAAAGGTCTATTAAAATTTTGACAAAACAGCATTAACCTTAATTTTCAGTTATAAGTTTCTTTTTCTCTGGCTTTAGTTCTGAAAAATGCAATTCCTGTTATTTGAGTAGCATTTTAAGCCATATCAATGTTCTTTTTCAAAATTTAGGAAATATATTTGCATATCTTTAAAACCTTATAAATTGGGATTGAGCAAAGTTGTGAAGCTGAAAAAAATTCTGTTGTACTTCACTTTAAGCAGAAGATCTATTTTACAAGGTTTCACTTTTATAACACACAGGTTTTTAAAGGTCATCAAAGGTACGACCCTCTAGAGGGAGAAGGGATTGAGATAGGTACTTCAAAATACCTTCCCAGGATATACTTTAGCCTGTAGATCTATCACTGAAAGTTTCATTTTCCTAACCAAACCCCTTTCCAAGATAGTCAAAAGTAGCTAAAGTAAAATTTTACCTAGGATTTTACTAGATCTAGTAAAAAAAAATAAAATTTTGTAAATTTAGAGGATCTAATAAATTTCCCGAAACATAGTAAAAAATCATGATTTATAGTAAACGAAACTTTTCTTATGTTCCATGCATTTAGAGAAAAAATTAGGGTCCATTCATTGCAAATCTGATTTTCATGACGTTAGGTATTACGGCTACTACTGCTCTTATTTTTGCGATTTCGCGTCAAATCTAGCGCTTCAGGGCTGAGCACACGTAGCTGATTTCGGGAACCGATTTCAGCATCAGTGGACAAACGATAGCGGTAAGAAAAATTTGTTGAAAGAAAAATTTATTGCGCGAGATTTTCAAAACAAAAATATCAGGGACACAAATAGTCAACTGGAGTTTATCAATAGTTGCATGATTGATCTCAGCTTAGTTCTCAGTTTAGTTCTCAGCTCAGTAGCGGGGTCTTTTACCATAGACGTCTCTGGCTGACTGATTTTTTGTATCCCTATTTTTTTTTATGATCATGATGAGAATTGGCGCTGATTTTGTAAATCGGTGCCGAAAACTAGAAAATTTTTCAAGCTCAAATCGACGCCGATTTATTTTAAAATCGGCGCTGATTTGGAAATCAGTTCCCGAAATCAACTACGTGTGCCCAGCCCTTTAAACTTCTCTACCTTTCTCTTGTTTAATTCTGGATATTCACTTTGAAAGGCAAACTATTTAAAATCAGGATTGGCATGACGGCTTAATTTGGTTTCGAAGATTTTTTTCCAGATGCTCAAAACAGCCTCTACGTTAGTTAGTTAGGTAAGTCCATAGTAGACAGAATATACCAGTAAGCTTATCGCAGATAATTTCTGGTCTTCGTTCTCGGTGCGCACAAAAAGCTCCTCCCACTTATTTCTGCATTAGCGGGAATGCGGGTTAGTCTGTTTCTGATTGTTTCCATGCACTCTGTTGGAAACAATCGGAAACAGACTATCCCGCATTCCCGCTAATCTGACTTCGCTTATGTTTATATCTGCAAAAACGTTCTCCGGAGCACTCGCACCCCGGTCCGGGTTTTTATAATGGGTGAGATAGAGAATGATCATACTGGATAACTATATAAACTGAATAAAATGATGAACAGAGTATAAAAAAAAGAAGAAGAAAATAAAAGCAAAAGAAAAAGACTGATAATGACAAATAAAACGAAATTAAAACTCGTATAACAGTCACACAAGCATGGTAATAAACCAGAAAATGACAGTACAAGCCAGTGTAACAAGCACATAGACAAGCACGATAAAAACAAAAATAAAACTTATGGAACCAGCACACAACATAATAATAAATCAAACAATCATACAGTATATATAACAAACACAAAAACAGTAAACGTAAAACAGTAAAAGACCTATTGTTTTAAAAGGGAACACCATGGGTGTCCATTTATTCCCCTATTTTAAGCTGCAATGCATCTGCCATCAATGGATTGATAGATTAAGGTCTATGAGTACCCATAAGAGTTGTTACCAAAACAACCACAGCAATTTATAGTAGACATTAAGCTTTATTGGACACTTGCTAACTTGCTTGTTAGCGCCCCAGGGGGCGGCAAAACATGCTTAAACTGTAACATTTTGGGGGGAAATTGTAATATTTACATTAATGATGGTGCGGCAGGGGGGCGGCAAAGTCTAAATTTGCCCCATCCCACCCCCCTGAGAAAAAGCCTAACTTCGGCTCTGCTTACTGGTTTTATTTCCAAGAAATTATGGTGTAAAATAGCCTTAGCAATATTAACCTCTTTCTTTAGTAACATTAACAAGTTGAAATGATACAGATGTAGTCTGAGTTGATGTGGAAACGTTGATTTTTGATGATGTTTCTGATGGCCATGGGTTTTAAATAAGGCTTATATTTACTATACGTAAATCAGGGTTGCCACCCTTACTGAATCATCACCAAGTATGATTCATTAACGGTAATTCAATAAATAAGCGAAATTTCTTTTTGGGTTTGTAAATCCAATTTCTTTGTTTCTCAACAAGTTGGAAATTCAATAATGATTAGGAATTCCAATAAGGTTCTAGATATTCAATTTCAACGATTTTCAGCTGTTAAAATTCCATTTTTTGATGAGTTTCAAACTTTTTTTTTACAGTATACAGTTTCTTACCATGAACTCTTTGAACTGAAGCGGCATGCATTTGCTTTTGTAGTTTCATCATAGGAAATGTTTATTTATTTATTTTGGATGTTTCCTTTTCTTTGTGCTGCTCTACTTCTCTTTTTTAAATAGTGGGTTATAAATTAAATATGTGATATAAATATATCACAAAAATTAAATTAATGCAAAAACAATATAAATCAAAAATATATTTTTATTTTTATTTTTAATATTAAAAAATACATTAAGATTATATTATGAATCTATTACATTTATGAATATATATATATAGCGGGCTATAACCTACATGTAATTATTACGGAGTTTTGTGATTCTGAAAATTGACAATTTCTATATAGACAATATTACCATCTATTTTTAGAATAGAAAAAAAAGAAGATTTCAACAATTTTCCCAAAAATCGTTCCGATTGATCCTATTGGTGAATTAAAAGTTTGTGCCTAATAATTGATTTTACCAAAACCTAGTGAAGGATTCAGCTTTTAAGAAGCTGCTAATTTGAAATAATCAGGGTTGTAATGTTTGTAATTGTAAGTCAAAATACAAAATTTTTTTGGCTATAGCATGAAATTTTGATAGAACTGAAGGAAAGGGGTAGTTTAGGCCTGTAAGGTATCATTTACAAACAATTTTGTCACTCCGATAAAAAAAAAGTGTTCCACCGAAGGATCAAAAGCGTAAAAAAGAATTCCATAAGTGTTACCCTCTGCAACCCTAGGCATACATGTGAATAGTCCTTAAGAATATTTCGTTGGTATTTACTACGCCAAATATAATAGTAGCTTTGAAAATATAGTAAGTAGGTAATAGGTTATATTAATAGTGTGTATATATAAAACCTCGAGCGTCGTGAATTGAGGATATTTCCTTGCAGAAGACGACCTCGAACAGCTCATTGTGAATATTGTATTGGCCGGAGCAAGAGGCGTCCCTGTCACCAGAAATGCCACTGGAGATTCTAATTGGAATTTTGGCCAGGCGTTTTTCTTTGCAGGAACAGTGGTCACAACAATCGGTAAAAAAAATTAGTGTATTTCATATGATTTGGTAAATTATTCCGGTTAGGTATGCCACTCCAGCTTTCTCCCTAGTTGTCGATAGATTCATATAAGTAATATTTTGAGAAATTTTTCGGGGATGTAGGCAGGGGAGGACCTCAGGGTCCATGCCCCCTGAAAATCCAAAATTTTCCTAAATTTCTGGGTACATCTTGTTCGAACCCCTCCTCAGAAAGAAATTACCGTTTATGTGTGAAAAGCTTACTTGGCTGGAAAATTTCTTGAAGAGATTTTTGAAAGTGTAAGAAAACCGTATTTAATTCAGTGGGTAGATCCCCACCTCCCTCTGCTGGATTATGCACTACTGGCTTTATGTAATAATATGAAGAAAGGGGCGAACGGAAAACTACGGATGATACACTTGAGCACTTTTCTTGGTTCAAGTTCAAGTTTTTTATTAATCAATAAAAAATGTTTTGACAAAACTATCAAATTAATGACCCACAGTGAGAATAACTCGTGTGTGGGTTTATATACACTCAACAATAAATAAATAATACTATCTCCAGATACTGGAATAAAAAGAAAACGATGAAGATTTATAGAAACAATATTTATTATTGTTTTATTTTATTTAAAATTAATATATATATATCATATATACATTATATATTATTAATAACTAATAAAATACATATATTTAAAATTAATACTAACTCACTAGGTTTTTCGCCTATGACATACTGATATACGATTTCGCCTCCGGAAAACTTAAAAAAAAAGCAAAAACTTTAAAAATTTGCTTTGTACATGTTGCTCAAATTTTTATTCGGGTGTTTGTTATTCGAATTCGGCGTAAAAAGTAGTACCCGAAGTAGCCTACACCAAGTAAAAAGAAATGAAAAATACAGGGTGGGTGATAGAAATATTTTGATTGATCATTTGAGTTTAGTGTAAAAAAGAAAATTAGAACTTGCACCATGAGTAATAGAACGATTTTGATTGATTAATGTTAAAAAATCATATCCCAAGGCCATAAATTGCTTGGGGAGGGGAAGCAGTTGCCACTTCCAGGCTTATTCTTCCCCATTCCAGTCCTCAAATTACCTCCAGGTTTATTCTTCCCCATTCCAGTCCTCAGATTTGTTTATTCTTTGGAATATTTAAAAAAGATAAATAAGGGAAGGAAAATTTTCAAATTATAAAAGTGATTACAAATTAGGAGAATAATTAATTTTTTTTTAATCAATTAAATTTAAATAAATAATGTTTTCTTAATACATTATCCCTGCAAAAGGTAACCCATTAAAAAAAGGAGGGGGTCGCAATGCCAAAGTGGTGTTTCTGGTGGGGATCTTAATATTTTTAGGGGAGAATTTGGTGCAAAAAATATGGCTCTTGGGGTCGCACCTGGAAAGTCTGAGGACAATGGGTCATATGAATGTCGAAAAGATCTTATCCCTCGAAAAGTGATTATCCTTGAGGCAACAACAAACCAGAAACTTACTTGGTGTTGCGCTGCCGTACATCTGGGGCGTAAATTGCCAAAGGTCACGGGAAGCAGTGGCCCCCTCGAGACCTATTTTTGCCCTAAATAGGCTTTGAGACCACACTACCTATACATGACCTACGACAAAAAACGAAGAACAAAGACAAATGATTTAGAAAAATACAAAAGCAATGATTCAGCCAGTGAGTAATAGGAAAAGACAGAGCAAACGTTTCAGCCAATACTTCAGCTAAAGCCACATTCACATTAAGATTTTTAAAATATCTAGATTTAGTCTGTGTCAGTTTGAGCCAATCAGAATTTTTCAAGGAATTTTCCATCCCATCAGAAAATTTCATGAAAAATATGATTGAAAAATTAGCGCTAGCTAAATCTCGGTATTAGTGAAGTATCATTGTGAATGGACCTTAAGCCGCCCTAGATGCAAAAGAAAAGCGAAACTTCTTAGTTGGTCTGAAGAAAGGATTTTTGCCCCCAGATTTTCGTTTACCTTCTGCAACAGTTTCTAGCATAAACGGTTTTTGTTATTATCTCTGCGGTTATTATTATAAAATATTTGGACTAATTGGTGTTATTTACCTTTTTATTTCTACGACACAAACTGCCTTCATTTGATGCCAAACGAATTTTCGTTTGAGGGGAGTTTATCAAAATAATATTTGTTTCGACGAGGGGTTAAGCTTTTATTTACCTGCATTTTCAGAACAGTTTACGGATCGGATATTTTTCTGTTCGTGAAATTGTCCTTTTTACCCGTATTTTACGACCTATTCATGAGTCAGAAAAATATATACCTTCATTTTTGTTGGGGAGAGGAAGTTTGCCAATGCACGGAAGCAAAGCCGTACCCAGAGGGGGGGGGGGGTTAGGGGGTTTTAAACCCCCCCCCCCAAAAAAAAAAATGTTTTTCTGACTCGTAAAAACGTAACCAAAATGGATATAAACGAATTTTGTATGTTTTTTTAGTTTTTTGTATAACTCCCCCCCCCTCGAAATTTTTTTTTAGGAAAAACTCCCTCCGAAAAAATCTTGGGTACGGCCTTGCACGGAAGTTTCTGATCAATCATCTTATTTTGCTGTCTTAGGACAAATTGGCGCTATTTTTGTTTATATACTGCACATACCGCCTTTTTCTCGTGCTTGTCAAGTCTGTATAGCGAATAACTAGACTTTAAAGTTCAATTTTTAAACATTTGTCCCCTTAAAAATTGTCCGACTTGCTACGTCGGGCCACTGTTTGTTTACTTTTGCATCTTGTCAACAAGAATGCCAATCAGTTGAATGTGTTTATTGTTTACCTTTGACTAGAACGGTATTAGTGATCAGTTAACAACCAATCATTGAAGAACTGATCTTTTATTGATAATTGAGGACTGCGGAGTATCATAATGGGTAGACGACGAAGAAGAATGAATGCCATGCGTGACCCTTACAGTCTCCATTACTAGGTTCCCCTACGAGACCAATAAGAGACAAAGCAAGTGGATTACTGGAGTCAAGGTCATACCCAAGGAAGGCTAGGGGGTTTGAATCCCTCCCCTGAAATTTTTATCTGGCTTGTTAAAACCTGACAGTTTTTTTGTAAATCCCACCCCCAAAAATATAAGCATACCTCTCCGGAAGAAATCCCCACCCCACAAACAAAAATCCTTGCTACGGCCTTGGCTACAATACTTGCTTTTTGTCAATAATGAGATGTAGAAATTTGAGTGAAGACGGGAGGGAGAGATTATGAAGCTAGAGCCAGTCTAGATGCGCTTTTGATCTTTTTATTAAAAAAAATGATTGATTTCGTATTTAGTATTTTAAATGGGCGCGCAGATTTTATTTTCCCAGGAGGGGGGTTGCTGCCCGTCACGTTGAGCTTTACCGTATGCTGGTTTCGTAAAAATGAATAGTCAGTCCCCTTCCAGCTGAGGACAGGTTTGGGGTTGTATCTAGCTCCTAAGCCTAGGGTGCTAGGCAGGCACGTACGCAGGAATTTGTTTCGGGGAGGGGGAGGGGGGGGGGGGAAAACCTTAAAATTTTTTTTTTTTGAGAGGGATACAAAAAATTATAAAAAAAAAAAAAAAGTGTGTTTTTGGGGGGGGGGGCCCCCGCGGCCCCCCCCCCCCCCGCGTACGTGCATGGTGCTCCCCACCCCACAAACAAAAATCCTTGCTACGGGCTTGGCTACAATACTTGCTTTTTGTCAATAATGAGATGTAGAAATTTGAGTGAAGACGGGAGGGATTTCAGAGGGATTTGAATAGTTAAATTATCCAGTAATTCTTATGGTCGATTTTCTGTTCTACTATTAAGTTATTTTTATGCTGTCCGATTCATTGTCGGCCTACTGCTATTTTAACTCAGTATTATACATACGTCACTTGACCCTGCATTTTAAATTCTAGGCTATGGTCACGTAACGCCATCTACTGAAGCAGGGAAGATGTTCACAATGATTTATGGAATTGTTGGCATTCCAATGACTTTAATATTTTTCACATCTTTGGTTGATAGACTAATGGTACCGACAACTGCGTTGCTCCACTACTTGGCACGCCGTCTCCGTGGGCATAACCACTTCAGGGTTCAGTGCATTCATTTAACTGTATCATTCCTGATCCTACTTGGTCTTTTCTTCTGTTTGCCAGCAGCGATTTTCAATTACTTGGAAGATGGATGGGGATATCTGGATTCGCTCTATTATTGTTTCATTTCTTTAACTACAGTCGGCCTTGGGGATTATATACCAGGCGATAGTCCGGACCAGCAATTCAGATCTCTATACAAAATTTTGACCACAAGTGAGTTATGGTTTAAAGTCTTAAAAAAACAAAACTGGTCATTATTAAGTCAATTTGGGGATTAGAATATCATTAAGACGGAAAAAGACGTCATGTATTGAGACATGATATATATAATATATGCTAAAAAACAAAAAAGGAACGGAAACTAAAAGACCGGCAAATGGATCTAAAATTTTTGGGTGTTCCTCAATCATTATTTGTGTATTTAAAGTAAGACCAGACAGGTTTTTTTTTCCAAATTACTCTCTGGGGCTTACTTTAAACATACAAACAATGTTATAATAAAATATGATATTCTTGCTACCAGTTCGTGGGCCAAACTCTCGCCAGACTTTTGATCAAAGCCTTGATAATTAACGTAATTATTTTAGCTTGAGTAATTAAGCAATGAAGTAAGTACTTAAGATGAGATATATTTCAAGAAAATGTTATCACAAGATCCGAAGGGCCAAATTCGAATTTTGGGGCCAATAAATATAAACAGGACTAACAAAAAAACGTATAAAAAACAAAGAAAACTAAAAGACTGGCAAAAGAATCTAAAATTTTTCGGGTTTTCGCCGAATTTCCTCAGTAAAAAATTGGATTCTGCGAAGTCCTCTAGAAAATTATTGTTCGTAAATTCAAAAATGTCAATACGAAATACGAGTCGGTAACTTTTGTTAACGATATTTTTTAAGGACATTCTGGAGAACCCAGTGTTTTTCAGGAAAGTTCGGTGATCGTGGAAACACCGAAGAATCCATTCGTCATGAACAACTTGTATCCAATAGTGCGTTCGAGCATCCTTTGCCCGACTTATCCACCTAATACTAACTTCCCCGGATGTAAAATGTAAAAAATGACAACAAATACTTATATGGTAACCTATTAACCAAAACGCTAGGTGAATAACAGCATCCAAAAAACATTTTGAAAAAAAATTATCTAGCGAGAAATTATACTCATTTGAAGCTGATTCGAGAATGGTAGGTTCGATTAATAGTTTAATAGCTATGACTGTGGTATGGATCCGATTAATGGATTAATCGCTGCGGTTTCTATTAATGTTAATGGTAAAAATTTAATACGAAAACTGGAATTTCGGACGATGGCCTGAAACCCCTCGAAAATGGTGTCGGATCGAAACGAAAACTATACTATTCAATTTGCCATTCTCGAAGTCCCCATATAGGAAAATTACAGCCCCACTTCTTGAACAACAAGGAAAGCCGCTTTTTTTGCATGGTTAACACTGATGTTAACACTCTTTTTTCCTTGTTTTATTTTTCATCACCGCTAGTTTTAGAGAAGATTGAATTTTTTGTTTACATATGACGTCACTTATTCCGCATTTTCTGGGTTAGCAGGTGTAACTGATCTGACGGATAACTTTAGGGCTTCAAAAAATTCTCCTCCTAACCTTTGTTGTCATTTTAAGTCTCGTGAAACACCTGGGATAAGTAATCGAGCTTGTCAGATAAGTAATTTGGTATGGGCGAACCCACTCTGAGATATACTGCGATCTTTGTATTAAGCGGCGTTCACATGCGTGTCTAGCCAGAATCCGTGTATAGAACACATGTCTAGCCAGAATTTAATGTCTAGCCAACGACCGTTCACAAGTAAAATTCGGCGCTTAGCTAGACATACTAGACAATGCGCTTAGCTAGACACAGAGTTCTAGGGGCTAGAACAAATGTCTAGGATTTTCGATTATAGCCAATCAGCGTGCTGCAAATTTCACTACTTTCATCTGTATTTACATTTAAAAATTGAAAGTAATTTTTGAAATAAAATATAGTAAAAATGTGTGCCACATGGAACAGAAAAAAATCCAAATATTGGGAAGAACTTATTGTCTATATAGAGTGCAATCCATGTTTATATATTAAAAGTGATTTCAATTTTTAAATGTAAATACAGATGAAAGTAGTGAAATTTGCAGCACACTGATTGGCTATAATCGAAAATCCTAGACATTTGTTCTAGCCGCTAGAACTTTATGTCTAGCTAAGCGCATTGTCTAGTATGTCTAGCTAAGCGCCAAATTTTACTTGTGAACGGTCGTTGCCTAGACATTGAATTCTGGCTAGACATGTGTTCTAGACACGGATTATAGCTAGACACGCATGTGAACGCCGCTTTAAGCTCTTGAATAAATTTAACGCCCCCCCCCATCCCATTCTTTAAGGATCTATACTTCCTTTGTCCACCCTCATCTTGAATATGCTTGTCCAGTTTGGCATCCTGGCATCTCCCGTGATGAATCAGAAAAAATCGAATCAGAAAATAAATGGCCATCTTAAAATTTCTATCAGATACATTTCGGAAAAATACGAGGTATGGGGGTATCCATCTTCTGATCACTTTGAATCTTAAGAAGGGCACTAGAACTCGCACAAAATCTCGCACACATGATAAATATAGATAGATAGATAAATCTTTAATGATCTAAAGCCACAATGGCCATGACTTCAAAAAATAACAAACAAACAAAAAACAGCTTACACAAATTCAACATTATTTTCTTACAACCCTTGTAAATGAAATCATTTGCAAGTTTCTCAACTAAAATATTGTGGTTAAAAAGGTCAAATGCTTTTTCAAGGTCAATGGAAATTAAATTTAGCTAGCAAATGTTTTTCGAGAATTTTCCCAATTGAGTCAATAGAAAATACAAGGCAATGGGAAGTAGAGGTCGATTTGATGCTCCCCAATTGTCTCAGGTCAGAAAGAGGTAGGATCTTTTCCTTTAACCAATTTGCAAGCAATCCTTCATATAGCTTAAAGAATATGGGAGTGAG
>JAQQPU010007581.1:5078-19840 GCA_029168905.1 Artemia sp. Kazakhstan ARC1039 | reverse complement strand
AACCATTTTCAGGAAGGATTTTTTCTGGAGGGGGGGCTAGAGGAGGGGGTTACTCTGGAGAATATTTCCGCGGAGAATGTTTCTTTGGGGTAAGGGACATTTCTATGAAGGGGGCGCCGGATTTCCAAGCATTATTTAAAAAACGATCAGAAATTAAATAAAAAAAACAAGTTTTTTCAACTGAAATGTAAGAAGGAATATTAGAACTTAAAACGAACAGAATTTATAACGTATGTGAGGGGGTTCTCCCCCAAGTCAATACCTCGCTCTTTACGCTACAGTTTTTTTTAGTGCTTTCAAAAGAGCTATCTATTCTAATTAAACGGCCTTTGTGATTCAGGGATTTGTGAATAAGAAAATTTTTTAACTTCTAACGTAAAGAGCGTGGTATTGACTATGGGGAGAACCCCCTCATATACGTAATAACATATGCGTAATAAAAAAAAACAATAAAAAAACGGCTCAATAGTAATCGAAACTTTTAAAAACGGAATTTTGATGTCAATAAATGTATCAAAAGAATGTGTTTATAATGCTGATTCTAAATATATAAATTTTATTAAGTTTAGTATTACTCATCAAAGGCTACGAGCCTGAGAAAATTTACTCGATTTTTTAAAGAGGGGGGAAACATCCCCTACAAGTGAAAGAATTTTAATGAAAATCACACCGTCAGATTCAGCGTATCCGAAAACCCTATTACATAGGTTTCAAGCTCATATCTGCAAAAATCTGCAACTTTGTATTTTTTGCCAGAAGAAAAATATACGAATATAGAAGTTAGTTACGTAAGTTAATTTGTAAAGACATCTATTTAGCAAAAGAAAAGTAAAATTTTTATGCAAATAAAAACTGCATTAACTAAAAAACGATCAGAAATTAAATAAAAAATAAACAAGTTTTTTAAACTGAAAGTAAGGAGCGACATTAAAACTTAAAACGAACAGAAATTATTCCGTATATGAAAGGGGCTGTCCCCTCCTCAACGCCTCGCTCTTTACGCTAAAGTTTGACTCTGTCTCACAACTTTATTCTTCAAAACAATAAAAAAATTTAGCGTAAAGAGCGAGGCGTTGAGGAGGGGACAGCCCCTTTCATATACGGAATAATTTCTGTTCGTTTTAAGTTTTAATATCACTCCTTACTTTCAGTTTAAAAAACTTGTTTTTTTTTTATTTAATCACGAGAAGAGCTTGAGGTTTCTTATGTTCAAATTCAAAGATAATATTGGGAATCGGAAGAGGTAAGATGGGCAAGGGGACTACTCATTTTTATGTTGAAAAAGGGAAAAGGCGGTAAAAAGATATGTATCTGACCGAACAAAATATTTTTTACATTATAAGCTCTTGTGCGGCTTAGATTTCATGCAAAGTTTATTACCGAGGCAAATCAAAAGACATTATGCATTGCCAAGTTTATCGAAATGGTGTATCTGCAACATCTTAGGAACGGCTTGGGGTATCAAGTTGAAAAATTTAGGGAATGACAGGGGAGGAAGAAGAGGAGCAACTGGTAGTGGAACTATGACTTGGGAAGAACCTTAAACTAAAATAAATGACATCTTGCATGTCCAGGTTATCAAAATACTATATTTGCAGTATCTTGGATGGGGGCTGGGGGGTTGGAGTTGAAATTTTTTAACCTGATGGAGTTCAGAGTACATTTTATAGGGTCAAATGTTTCATAATCAACTAAAAAGAGCATCATTTTCTATAAATACAATTTAGCTATTGAATGCCCTTAATCATTCCTACGTTACCTTCTCCTCATTAGTTGGGTTTTTTTTTTTCAAAACGGTGCTTGTCATTAAATTTTTCTTTAGCAGCAGGTGATACTTTCAGGTGAAATTTACATTTTATAGAACTAAACTTTCAACTTTATAAAACCTTAATGATTGGTATAAGCTGACTTCGAACTTTTTTTAGTTAGCTTGTAAAGCAAGTGTTCTCCTTAATTATGGATAATGCATTAACATAACGAAAGTTTTCTCTCTCATCCATTGCGATGTTATAGCCCCCAATTAAAAAATAAAAGAAAAAAAACTCAAAAGTTGACTCATTAATTTCAAGGACTTTGCTTAAAAATGAGGAAAGAAACTTTCGAAGGTTATTACCTCGAGCACTCGAGACTTAGTGTGCTTCCTTCTACTTTACAAGTACAGTCCCTGTAGCAACCCTCTGTAGTTTGGAATATGAAAATAAAGATGAGTTGTGCTGAAACAAGTACATCTGAAATTCGATATCCAGATTTCATTTTACTTCATCTTTCAAACATGATGATTCTCAAAAGTCTGTAAGAAAATATGATGTCAATCTAGCAATTTTTCTGTGAGAAACAGACAGATTATTGGAATATTATATTTTGACTATGAAGTTTGGCTGTTTTATCAAGTAACCTTCTAGTCTGTCGATGCTTTCAATTAGTTTAGACAGGAATCAATTCACCCAACGATCTTTAGATTTATGTATGTGTTTTTTTTTGGAGGGGAGTGGGCAATAATTACGGGTGCTTTTATAGTTGTCATAAAATTTTAAGTTAATCAGTAGAAGTCTTTCTTCTCTCGTTTTTTAAACGCAGTCTGTGCAATTAAATTAGTTCTTGCGATGAAATTACACCAACCAAAATCTTGAAATTTTAAAAGTTAATATTTTTCACATAATAAGCCAGTTATGGCACTTCTTTAAAGATGCCCCCCGAAATAAATCCATGCATACATCCCAGTCTAGCTTATAATGAGCAACACATTTAATATGTATGTAGGAACTTATTTAATGCAAACCGTTCCTAACGAACTTGTTATTTAGACCTTATTTAGCTTTTTTTGTCAAAAAGAGTAGTAAAAAACTGATAAAGCGGGAAAAGTCAGAGAAAAACTACTAAAATATTGAAATGAGGCCTAAACACATCTCTCCCAAATACGTCGCTAAGCAAATTTCTTAATTGGTTAGTAGGAGCGCTCATAGGAAAAGTTAATGTAGAATTTATCCCCTTTATGTCCCTCATTTCTAATAGTAATAGTCGAGGCTGGACCTTAAAAAAAGCATAAGAAAAATAAAGGCTCTTACTACCCAACAATCTTGATCTGTCATTGATGTTTGATCCGTTGTGAATGTTGCTATGGCAAGAGTTTTAGGATCCTTCCCCACATAGGTCAAATGGAATATGAACTCCCAAAAAAAGAACTAGGTCATTTATTCTTGCTTCCTACGAAATACGATTGAGGCGCGGAAATTCATTCTGGTAGATACTGTGATGACAAAAATTAAGTTCCCCCCTCTACACAGATTTCAAATCGCTTGGAAATTTCAAATTGACACAACCAGGACATTTACCTTTAATTCCCATGATGTTTGATTGCGATCCGATAATCCGTGCTTGTAGAGGTCTTTAGGACATCAATTCGGCAACCCTATCTCCCACAGAGTTGAAGATGGGCAGGGATCCCTAAAAGGCAAAACTAGGACACTTGCTATTTCTCCCGACTATATTTTGCTATGACTAATAACTACTTCTACTATGTGCCCTGAGGAGAAGACGTTAGAAACTTTATCTCTCTCCCAAAATTTTCCTGGGTTCGGATTCCCAAAGGCATACATAAAGCACGATCTTTCAATTTCTACACAGTTATATTGATATTCGATCACCTTTTCCGGTAGATATCCTGATGAAATGAATTTAGAGACCCTTGGCCATCGCCCTGCAGAAGGTAGACTCTCTCCAAAGAGATCATGTTGAATACAGCTCCCCTCTCCCAAAAAGAGGCATAACTAAGACACTTGATCATCTTCCTACAAATTTTAGATGTTGAGACAAGGGTCCTACTCTCTCCATCGAAATGTTTTTGGGCCATGAGCTCCTATGTGACTTCTAATCAATGCACAGTTAAAGAGTAGAGTTAATCAACAGACACGATGTGCTGCAATTCTGTCAAAATGTGCTTTCTGCAATATCTCTTGAACAGCTTAGGGTATTAGGCTTTCAACTTTCAGGGAGCGTTGAGGAGGGGTGGGGGTGAACCTTAAATTTTTCAGTTTGGGGATTGGACTGAATTGAATAAAAAACACTATGTTCGTCCAGGTTATTTAAATAGCATATCTGCTGCATCTTGGGAACGGCATGAAATAGAAGCTTACAGGTACTGTTAGGAAATAGTGGACAGGAGAGCAAGGGCGCTTCAAATTACGTGCTGGCTGAGGGAAAGGGGTAAATTTTTGTCTAAAATCCACGGAACGCTTTTCAGGGATGCAGTTGAAACTTTCGGATAATGCAAAAAAAAAGAAAAGGGGAGGGGAAGTACACTTCAAGTTTTGTGTTTGGAGGAGAGGGTAAATATGTCTTGTCTCTGGGCAACATGAACATTTTTGTCCCAAATTGAAACTTCTATTTAGTTTTTTTTTTGGGGGGGGTGCATTTAAAATGAATTTTCACTTAGTAGAACGGTTATTGAAAGAATAAAAAAAAATTGTGTCAAATCTGTTTGGCAGTTTTTTCACTTTAAGCCCCTGTGGACTAAAGTATATTCACGGTGAAATAGTAATTTAAATCAAAAGACACTATGTTTACCCAGGTTAAAAAAAGGGGGCATCTACAATAGTTGAGGAACAGCTTGGTAGACCGAGTTGAAACTTTTAGGATGCGTTGTGGTATAAGGTGGACCTCAAATACTGGCTTCTGGAGAGGGGCAGTGGCAGATCCAGGGGGGCGTGCGCCCCCCTAAGGTAGTCTAAAGTAGTGTAACTTAGTTAATTAACGCAAGATTGCGTTCATTAAACTTGCTCCTAACGCAAGTTTATCGGATCAAACTATTTTGCCCCCCCCCCTAAAAAAAATCCTGGATCCGCCCCTGGAGAGGGGGCAGAGATAAAACTAAGGACATTTTGCGTATCATGGCTATCAAAATAGTATGCCTGCAACATCTCAGGAACAGCTAGCATGATGTAGTTCAAACTTTCAGGTAATATGGGGGGGGTTCTAGATTCTAGTACCCTGTGGGCATTAGAATCTTTTTACGTCTAAATAGTGAGGTAAATCCGAAGTTACTGTGTGATGCTAGGTATCCAAATAGCGTATCTACATTTCTGGAATTACTTGGGATGGTAAGTTGAATCTTTCATGGAGTGTTAGGAGGCCATTTGGACCTCAAGTCTTAACTTGGGTAAAGGGCAGAAGAGGCCTTAAAATGTCCATCATCCTGTCCACCTGAACATTTTGCACTGTAATCCTCTATGGGACCTATAATCCATTCATGGTTAAGTAGCAAGGTCAATCAAAACACACTAAGTGTTGCCAAGTGATCAAAATAGCGTATCTACAATCTCAGTGGAACGGGTCCAAGACCAAGCTGAAACTTCCAGGGATTTTTTTTCTTTTCTTTTTTTTTGGGGGGGGGGTAAGAGGAACTCAATACTTGAATTGGGATAACAGGCAGAAAGGAAGGGTCTAAAACTTTGGTCTCCAATCTTTTTAAAATGTATGGCTCTATGAGCCCCTCTAGGACTATTTCTGGTGAAAAAGCGATGTGGAAGGAAAGAAAGCATGTCAACCCAGTTTGTCAAAATAACCCATCTGCATTATCTCAGGAACAATTTGGGGATTGAGCTGAAACTTTCAGAGGGTGTTGGAAGGGTCAGGTTGACCTTGAGTTCTGACTTGAGGGGAGTAGTTCAAATAAACAATGTATTCAAGTGATCAAAATGGCATGTATATGACAGTATTGGGAATAGGCATTGGACTGAAGCTTAAATAGGCACTGGGCTAAAGCTTACGGATGTTGGGGGGAGGGGAGGAGCCGTGGTGCCTTCGTATTTTGTGTCTAGAGGCAGGATGTGTAAGGGACAGAAAGACAAGTCTGTTTTGAGTCTGTTCACGATGAAGTAGTGAGGTAAGTCAAAAGAAAGTATGTTCGCCAAGGCTAACAAAAAAACATATTTATAACATATCAGGGACTACCAGAGAAATCAAGTTAAAACTTTCAGTGAGGATTTTGAGAGGATATAGTTTTTCTTATAACGTTGAAACTTACATTTGTAAGCTATTGGGTCAAGGGAACCCTTATACACAGAAAAACCTTGAAAAATTGTTTCGCCTGAGAATGGGCCCAGTTCTTTCTTTCCCAATCGCCGAAGACTCGTAATGCTTTTGTTAAGCCCAGTTATTCGACTTGGAATGTTTTTGATCATTCCAGACCAAAAGACTAAAAGACTTGGGACACACGAAAACGGCGCCTTACATTTCGTCTTTGCGATCAGTATTAAAATGATGTTCACGAGTTTCTTGGTAAGTTGGAGCCCTATACAGAAAACAAATTTAAGATTAATTTTTGCTGCACCGGTTTGTGGTGCCCTAAAACGAGGTAAAAGTTGTGGTCGCCTCTGATAGGTTTGTATCTTTACAGATTGGACTGGTTTTACAGGGCATTGTTATAAAGACAAAATGACCTCAAATGCACTAAATATATTGCCTAAAGACAATGAAGACATAAGATATTTGCTAAAATTGCTCTATTAATCCTTGAGCACAAAAATACACCTAATTGTTTTTGTCCTCAATCGACTATCAATTTACTGGGCATGTATTCTGGGCCATACCTAATAAAAAGAAATTAAATACCTTGAAAAAAACAGTGGGCTATATCAACTATTTGAACCCTAAGAGAAATGCAACCCATATTTTCTCTGAGGTGGGAAACTTTCAGGATGAGAGAAAAATGTCATTATATCGACTGTTAGCGCAAAAAGTGGATTTTTTTTTCACGCTTACCTGTTGTAAAATTACAGTCCTTGTAAATTAATCAGGTAAAATTCATGATCGATTCAACCTCATACCTCAGTTAGCACAAAAAGTCATATTTTTTGTGACTAATAAAACACACTCATTTTAACAAATGATCGTGACATGTATTTTTTTAAACAAACAAACAGTTACAACAAAATATAACATAAAAAGATGCTTTTATTAAAATGGCTCTAAGGCATATTGAAATTTTCTACAGGTTGGGTCAGGAAGGCTCCACCCTAGTAAAAGACGCATATTTTCAGTTCAGATGAATAATAATGCATCTCTCCGTCCACTCAATATTCTATTAGTAAAACTATTACTATAAATTGAGTACGTAAAACTGGTGTTGATTGTAAAATTTGACCCCAGATTTTCTGTTAGGCTTCACCAGGTATCTCACTCCTATCCAAAGTGTTCATCAATTACATTGACTATCTAACAAAACTCGACCACCCGTGCAATGTCGCGCAATGTCATTGGATTAGATAACGCTCCGCCGGCGCTTGGATTCGATAACACTCCACCAACACAAGCACAATGTCATTTGACATCGTCAACCTTAAGGAAGCCAAATCATCTGATTAGATAACATTTAAGATTTGCAAAAATATTAAAGTGAGAAATCTCCGTAAGCATCAATAATTTGTGTTCTGACTGAGCATTAAAAATTTTTCAAAAGTTTAATTTTACACTTCAAAATTTTGATTCTTAAACAGATAAACTAAAAAAAACTTGCATATATTCCTAATGTTAACCAACAATAAAACTTTGTGAATAAAAAAAAAGAAAACTTAACTGATGAAAACTTAAAAAGAGAAGTTTGTCAAGGAAAAGTAAAGAGCCATATTAAAATCTTAAGACGAGCAAAAGGCCTATGATAATTCAAATTTAAAAAACACAGAAATTACTATCAATATACAAATCAAACCCAAACAAATAGAAATTAAAATACATGATGACATTAAACATAAAGACAACAAAAATTACCAGAAACAGGGGTCGGGTTACCGCCCCCTAAACCTTCTAAATGACAGCGTTATTTGGGCTTTACTGAAAACAAAATATCCTAAACATTTCCTCGTCTATAATTATGACACTGAAAATCAAAAATTTCTGAGGTTTCCAGAAATTAATATCATCGTATATTAAACATTCAGCGTATTTTCATTGTTTTTTTGTTTGTTTTTTTCAGTCATCATGCTTATCATTACGATTTTTTTTGTGTTCAATTTTTTTTTACAAAACAAAGTAAACTACTCGAAATACGCATCGTTTTCAGAATATCACAAATGACGCTATGACTTTTAAAAGTTTTAAGTGATGGTAGCCCTAATCCCATTTGTGATTAAATACATAAAACAACAAGTTTTTTCAACTGAAAGTAAGGATCAACATTTAAACTTAAAACGAACAGAAATTATTACGTATATGAGGGTGTTGCCCCTCCTCAACACGTCGCTTTTCACACTAAATTTTTTTTGTACTTTTAAAAAAGCTCCTTATTGTTCAAATCAAACGACCTTTGTGCTTCAGGAGTCGTTATTAAGGAATTGGGACAAAATTCAAACACTAGCGTAAAGAGCGAGGTGTTGAGGAAGGGGCAACACCCCTCGTATACGTATTCTGTTCGTTTTAAGTTTTAATGTTGCTCCTTGCTTTCAGTTGAAAAAACTTTTTTTTATTTAATATCTGATTATTTTTTAAATAATGCCAGGAATTCTGGCTCCAGATCCACGGAAAGATCCCACAGAAATATCCTCTAAACAATTCAGTTGCGGTTAAAATTTACCCTGGACAGTTACACTTAACATCTCCACGCGTAAAATTGAGTCGCCAAAGAAAAAGCAAGACACAAAAAGAATTTCGTATAGGAATTCTGGCAAATTCACCCAGTGAAAAGTTTCCCCTGAAAAGTTTACCCCCAGGAAACTTAACTCCCCATAGAAAATTCTCCCCGTGGAAAATCCGTTCCCCCACTCGGAAAATGCATGCATACTTAAGAAAAAAAAACTTTTTCGCATGCTGACCAAATGTCCGCGTTGCGCAGGTACTGATTTCCTGATTCAATGCCTTTGGCCGGAAGTGCAATGCGTGGTTGGGGGCAACTCATCCGACGCTTCCCGTGTTTTTCCCCAGATTTCTCCAGGCACCATTTAGAGCTGGGTAGACTCTGATTGAGCTTACAGGGTCACACCATTGGCCCCCATTCCAAACCAAATAACTAGCGACACTAGGACTTCCAATTAAAAATATTATGCGTAAACAATGGGCAAATTTTACGCTTAAAGACTTTTCCCTAGTGGTATTGGGGGGGGGGGGTCATGTTATCTCCATAGGCGTAGTTATTGGGTTTTTTGACTATGCTGAACAAAATGGCAATCTAAAAATTTTGATCTGACGATTATGACAAAGAAGGGACGTGGGAGGAGGCCTAGTTGCCCTCCAATCTTTGTGCTCAATTAAAAAGGGCAATAGAACTTTTAATTTCAGTTTGAATGAGCCCTCTCCCGATATTATAGGACCTCTGGGTCGATACGATCACCCCTGGGGAAAACAAAAAACAAACTAACACGCATTCGTGATAATTCTTCTGACACAAAATACCAAATTCCTTATTTTTGAAGATAGGAGCATTTTTGAAGTAGGGTTCTCTAATACGCTGAATCTGCTGGATTAATTTTCATTAAGATTCTTTGAATTTAAAAGAATGTTTCCATCATTTTTCAAAAATCAGGCAAACATTTTCAGGCTCGTAACCTTTGAGTGTCTTACTACGACACTCTCCCCTAAAGGTTGAATTATATCTGTATATACAAAAGTAAAGCTAGCATATCAATATCTACTGCCCATCAGGTTTGGTTGAGATCTGGCAACACCTCTACACCACGGACGCGTCAAAAACCGTGGTATAAAAAACACTTAATACAAATTATCTTGTAGCAAAGAATCTATAGTGTTAATGTTAAGATTTAATTTTGAAAAACGAAGTTTTTCTGATAAAACAAAAAGCGAAGTTGTAAGTAAAAACGAACAAAATTACTGCCTCGCAGTTTATGCAACATATTTAAAAGAAAATGTTTCAAACAAACTGAATCATGATATTATCCGATATTTTCATACTTTTGAATTTACTTACACTTCACTGAAAATAAAAAAACTGACGCAAAAAAACAGAATTAGAAACAGAAAAATTCTTAAGTGGCCTGCAGAAAATAAAAGAATAATTTATAAAGCTCCTAATTGTCTTTTACCCGCCATGAAAACAATAAGTTGTGCTACACGATTTTAATTCGCTAAGGAACTCGAGTAAGCTTAGTTTTCATTTAAGTGCTAATTTTTCAGAATTCTAAAATATATAAGGAAATAGCAAGTGTCAGCTTATTTGAATTTTTTTTTTTAATATATTACGTATAACTGCGAAGGAGCAAATTTTCAAATTGGCTCTTTGGTTTCATCAGAAAGACTTCTTCTTTTAAAATTAAATATTGTCTGTTTTTAGCTTTTTTTTAGAAAATAGACAATAAACCTTATAAAAATATCTTTTCGCCATTTAGACAAAAGAAACTATAGAAGTCAACATGAGGTTTTGCTAAAATAGAGCACTAAATATAGATTTAACTCCGCATATCTCTAAAACTTTTCCATAAAAATCTGAAATTTGTCACATAAAGAGTTCATGGAGTATATTACCCTTGGTATTTGAGATTTTGTAAATTTTTAATTCATTTTTTTGTCTAATATTATTCTATATGAAATATATACAGATATTAGAAACCTGAAGGACATTAAATCAATTTAAGATGTGTAGCTAATATACTTTACGGAGATTCGTGCTATTATTAATGCAATCTTTCTGCAGCAAAGAATTTTGAACTTCCCATCAGAAAGTGTAATTTCACTATTTTTCTTTCTTGGACGTTAATATTCTAGGAGAACTGATCATTAGAAATGAATGGGTGCTCGAAAGAGAATATGTATTAAAAGAAAAATTGTCCTATCCAAGATACGAACCTAATATACCACAGCCACACGTAAGTGTCCTTACCACTACAAGATCAAGTCATGTTTAATAATGTTTTTTTTATATTGTTTGCTGTTCCCGATCACTCATGTATTAGATGCTAGAAACTAATGACAATAAGATTACCTAAACATCAAATTTCTATTACCACTCGATTTTTTTTTTCAAATATAAATATATAAGAAGCACATTGAAATGATCAATTGCTTTCAGATGAGCCTTTAAACATCTCTCTACAATCTAACAGTTGCCTACTGGTTCTAGTTGAGTCATTTTAAGGGGGGTGGGAGGATATCAAAAATAATTTTTGCCCTCCTTCTGGAATTTTTGTGGATTGACGCTGCAAGCCTAGAACTAGCCTAGCCACTAGAGTTTGCCTAGTGCTGCTAGTCAACAGACAATTTCTGACACTATTAAGGGGCTGGTACACAGGACGAAAGGATATGAATCTCAGGTTTAGAGTTTTCGATCATAGAGATCATACTCTATGACGATTCTCATACTCTGACGATTCTCATACTCTATGACCTTTTCCTACTTCCCAGCTTTTCCACTCCAGCAATTACACCAAAAGCGCAATTTTTGGGTGACATAATGATACTTTATGATGGTTTTATCAAGTCAAGTTTATAAAAATGAGTAGATATCAAAACTAGCTTTCAAAAGAGCCTCTAAACGACTCTCCGTTATGTTCCAGTGCCCCAGTAACAGCAAAGAAAAAATGGGGACACATAAGTTCATCCCATAAAAAAAAATGTGAATTTCCGTATTGTTCAAGGTGGGAGACTGTAATTTCCCTTTCTAAAGTTTTCGACAATGACGATAATAATGTTGCACCTTTCATTTCAATCCGACGCTATTTGCAATGTGTTTAAGGCTCTTTCAAGATTCCTATCAGTTGGGCCCAACCGTGGTTCGTTCTTTACAACTACAATGGAGATAACTTTCATCAGCGTTATCTTGCTTATAAATTCATTCTTTTCAAATTTATAACCGTTTTATTTGTTTAAATTTGATTGATGATGTTTGAAGTAACCTTTTTGGTCAGACAAAGAACAATGAAATAAAACTTAAAATTATAACGAGCTACCAAAAACAATATTGGAGTTACCGCCCCTCAAGCCCCCTAATAATTAAAAATGTCGTGTGGTTTATTGAGAACGAGATGAAAGTAATAATTACAAATATACTGTCTTAAAAAATTCTCCATGTAAAACATTTTTGAGATATAACTAAATTTTGCTAATCTAAGAATGTACTTGTTTTTGTCACTGTTCTTTTCCTTTGGTTTCATTCCCCTTGGTTGGATTCCTTTCCAACCAAACTGTTGAAGGTACTGAACGCTAAGCAAAGAGTCGATGTCAAAGTCAATTTTTCAATTGGAATTCCCCCCCCCCGATAAAAACTGGCAATATTATAATGAATTTAATTTATCTTACCTACGCAAAATTTTTATCATATCATTGTTGCTATTACTAAATCTAAATCTAAACTAAGACCCCATTTAGATTAAGAAAACTTAAGTGTGTCTTAAGTTTGAAGTCAACTTGACTAAAACGTTACTTCTATACGGTGTGTAGAAAAATCAGTTAACTAAACATAACTGTTAATTTGACCAATCTATTTAGTTTTCATTAAAGCGTAAATAATACCGTAGCCTTTTGGTTGGTTAAAACAGGTCGGTAACAAATCTCTTATTCTATGTAATTTAGGTTCGTCTTTGGCTTTATTATATATTACTCATTTTAGCTTACGATCATTTTAGGTGTTACTTCTTAATTAAAAAAACAAGCTTTTCAAATGAAAATAGGGAGTGGCATTAAAATTTAAAATAAACAGAATTAGTTCTGTACATGATGGACCTGGCCCCTACTTAAACCTGTTTCTTGTGTAAAAGTACACGTGTCTAAACGCTTTGAATTGAAAGAATGCACTGTTTATATGAAAATGAAATACATTAATATTTTTTTATCCATTGTTTTGTTCTTGCTGCGTTTATTTTCACTGTTTGCACTTGTATAATTGGATTTCTTGATTTAAGAATTTCTAGTGGAATTATCAGGTACTTTCAAATTTGAATGTTCATTAATGAAATAAATTTTTACCACTTTCAGTGTTTCCTTCTGTTAACTTTCCAATCAACTACGCGATGAGAGAAGAACTATCTTTCATTCTCCGAATTGTGACTTATATATTCTATGTAAAAGCGCGGGAGTTTCTTGCAATGATCAGCTCTGTATCAAAAAATTATATTTGCATTATTGTAAGAAGTGTCACATCCCTGGCAGTGGCGTAATCTCGTCAAAATCCTGGGGGAGGGGGCCAAGTTGAAGCCAATTTTCCTAAATCAAGTTAAAATTATTGTGAAAACTGAAAAATGAGCCATGTAGTAACAAAAAAGGTGAAGATATACTAAAGAAAACTGACCCGTTTCTGTAAATGATTGAATTATGCAGGCTTATATTAGTTCTGATAAGATTTTTGGAGAAACAACATTTCAGCTTTGGGGGCTAACCGGGGCCTCGGGGGTGGGAGGGCAACTGCCCTCCTGCACCACGGTAAATTACGCACCTTATCCATGGTAAAGAAAGAAGCTATGAAAAGGCTATTTTTTCATATGTTCAACTCCTTAGTTTAAAAAACAACAACAAAGAAACACGTCTTCTATTAAATGGCTATCTGAAATAAATGTTGAAATACTTAGCAAGCCAGCTTGGAGAACCAAAAAAAGTCAGTTTCTTCAAAAACGATTCGTCAACGTCACTGTTTATTAAAAGCAGTTATTTTCAGAAACTAGTTAAATCCACCGGAAAAAAATATAGGTATAATGTAAGGAGACTAGGGGAAAATATTCGGGTAGGGACTGGTCCGAGTGGCTAGCCTTGTTTCTTTGAGATATAATATTTTAGAGAAGAGAGGGAACAATCTTGTCAAAACTCCCATAAAAGGTAAAATGTGAAGATATAATTTCATTTTCGTGATGACGTTGCCCCTTTCAAACTAACAACATCTAAAGTGAAATTTTTGGATTACTTGCAAAGCCTTTTGCCAGTGAATTTGGTTTACGGGAGTTTTTGACTCGCATTGCATTACCCATTAAGTGGAATATTGTATGGGGTTGGAATATAAAACCATGGACTGAAATCGAAAATGGAGGTACGATTGAAAAAATGTAAATTCAAAACGACTATCTCATTTCGACCATCAAATTTGACAAGACGAGTCTAAGCAGCTAAGGCAGAGGGCATTGAAAAAATATCTGAAGCAATGATAAATGAAAATGAAGAAGAAATAAATATGCTGTTAGAATATTTGCGAATACAACTATTGCAACTAGTCAAAACGATAGAGAAGAGCCAAGAAATATGCGGTTAAAAGATAAGCGACAGCAAAAATTACAACGAGTCAGAACGATAGTGAAGAACAAAGAAATAAACTGTTACAAGACACGCAACAACGAGGATCAGAATAAATCAAAAATGGAATTTAAGAACAAAAAAGGTGTTTTAAGTAGTTCCTTAATACCTAGAGAACAAAAATGTTAATTAACAATTGCTCAAAATGAACAAACTGGACCATCAAATGAGACAAAATCAAGAGAACGACCTCAGACGTTTCAACCCAGACCATCAAAGGTGACAAGACCAATCTGAGCAGCTAATGCGAAGGGCATTAGAAAATGTTAGAAGTAATAATAAACGAAAAAGAAGAACAAAGAAGTACGTAATTAAAAGGTAAGTGGCAGTGAGAATTACATGCGCCAGCAAAAATAAGAACGTGTTGAAAATGAAAGTGTAGAACAAAGAATTGCGCAGTTAGCAGACACGCGGTAGTGAGTATCAGAAGGTGTCAAAATTAAAGTGAAGAACAAAGAATTGCGCCGGCAGGAGACAAGCGACAGCGACAATCAGAGCGAGTCAAAAATGAAAGTGAAGAAGAATGAAATATTACATTAGAAGAACAA
>JAQQPU010007580.1:24652-38370 GCA_029168905.1 Artemia sp. Kazakhstan ARC1039 | reverse complement strand
ATCTAAAACAGAGATGTCTTCAAATTTGTTTTGAGAAAGGAAATAACGATAAAAGGCTTATTTAATTCTTCAATACATATTTAATTCTCCCTTAGATTTAAAACAATCCTTTAAACATAAGTTACTCTACATTATTAAGTTTGAGGTCTAATTTTACAATATATTTCATGCCTGCATTGTTCACGCACATCCGTGCTGTTTAAGAACGCAGGTTGCAGCGTCATAGCCACACGGTTTTACGTAAACAACCTTACAATGAGGGAACAAGACATAGCAAGGACGAGTGGAGACCTCTACACCCACTCGTTTTCTAATGTCTTCCCTTTTTTGGATTAGACGTTCTCATGGGGTTCCAGGTTTAACCTCTGGATTTCAGCTGTTTCCCCGTGTTCTTCTCTTGGTTTTCGCCTTCTTAGTCTGAGGATTTTTCCATAATTAAAATTCAATAGGGTTATTATGGACAGGGAAGTCACGAATACGAAACATACGGCCAGTAGTATGTTCCACCAGAAATTGGTTGAGAACAATCCGTATCTATTATCCACATACGTTAATCTCTGGTCTTTATTTGTAAATAGGAGGATCTGGGAGTCTAATGCTTCTCTTATTTTTGTAAGTTTTACTGTCTCTTTATTTTTTCTATTTTGGACCATATCGAGGTTTTCATTTCCTCGTTTTCTATATTGGGAATAGTGTACGACAGGTTAATTGCCTTGAAATTTATTATTTTGGGACTTATTATCTTTGTGATCGTGGTAATTAACGTCGTTCGAACAGTTGACTCTTTAGGTACAAGTCGACATCCTTTTTTTATGGTTATCGTACCCACGTTTTGTAAAAGTAATTCTGTTTTGTAGCTTGGGTCTATTCTTTCTGTATTATTGTAACAAGGAAAACTTCCAACAGTTTCTCTTGGAACAGAAAATAACCAAAGATCATTTCTAATGTGTATGAATATTTCTCTCTTAGTACTACCTATCATGGTTTCTTTCAGTTGGACTGGATATATCGTACTGGAATGGTACGGGTAGACTTTTCATATTAAAGAAAATTGTTCGAATTAGTTATATGCAATGTGACTTTTTAATTAGAAATTGTTTTCGGTAACTGATATATGTTGAACAGACGGTATCAGACGGTTTTGATTCATGCGAAGCCTTGATATATGTTGAACAAAATTTTTCTATAGCGTTTTTATAATTGTATGATTTTTCACTTGCGAGCTAAAAGTTTTAAATTATTATTCCTTTATGATGCCTATCCATAAAAATCCTTTAATCCTATACTGATATAGTGTAATTTCATCTATCGGGTTTTTTTACCGTTCGACCCGATTGTGTCGTTACTTTCTCCTCGACTTCTTGCGGTTTTTTCTTTTTCGGTTTTTCTAGCGAAATGAGATCAAACTTTTTGTGTTGTTTTTTCAAAAATTCTCGCCATTTTAATTTTGTTTCCTTCGCGTGTGCGGCTGCTGAAGACGGTTTTGATTTCCTTATTTCTTTAACTACTATATGGTCTGATTTGCCTTCAGACTCTTCGGAACTAGTTTCCGATGATTCTGTATCATAAGTTTTAGAAGTTGCACCTCGCATTTTTGAGGTATCACCTCCCCCTTCCTTTGTAAATTTCTACTCCTCTGGAAATAGAAGGTTTATTCTCTAAGTCCTCGCTTTAAGTTTTCAACTCGGGAGATTTGAAAGATTCTTGAGAGCTTTGGAAGGAATCAAGAGTTTTTGCGGGGTTCCTTCACTGTTTGAATGCCATATCTTCAGGGGGGTGGGGCATTCTTGGCACTAGTGTTTCCCTCCATGAAGTCCACTGTTTAGGCTTGACCTTGGACACAGTTATATCATGATATTGTCCTTGCTGGTAATCCTTGGGAGTTTTATTCTCGAGCAATGTACTTTGACTCGTTTTTATTGGGAAATTTGTTAAATCCATAGCTTCTCGCAGATTTGTTTTAGTTGAATCTTTGGGAGGAGTTTTCTTTACAGCAATACCCAGAGTTTCTACCGCTCTGTTCAATTCCTCCTGTAATGACAGGGGCCTCTCTATTGGTGTTGCAGGGGAAACCATATCATCTAGAAATCTTTTGGGGGGACAAGGGGTTGAAATTCTATCAGGGAAAATTTGGTTTTTCGGAGATATCGTATAATCTAGTTCTCCTACGCTCTCCGATGATGAACTTTTTGGATCTTTTTGGCGTTTTTATTCTTACTGGTATTAGGGATGTTTTCTTGGGAATAACTAGATTTTTCATAGCTAAAAATTCTTCAAAGTTTTCCTCATCGCTCTCATCCTCGAAATAGTCTTGCTTGAAATTAAAGGGTTTTAGCTGTGCCAATCTTGATTTAGGGGGCTCATTTTCTGTATCTGAAGAATCAGTAGAGAAGAGATATGATACCCATCTCTCTGGAAATTTGGCTCTTTTTATTCGGCTAACCTGCGCCTTGTAAGTTCTTCCACTATCGGGGTTCTCCATTTTAAAAGTATAATCGTTATCGTACTTTTTGACTATTCTGTACGGTCCAGAATATTTGTTGGAAAGTTTCTTGCCTTCTGCTTTTGCCTCGCTCTTTAGGTAAACGCAATCTCCTATTTTAAAATCTATACTCCCCTTGACTTTGGGTTGGTTTCTTAGTTCTTGGTTTGTTTTACATTTTTACAACTCTTGCCTAACTATTTTATAAGTTTTCCTCATCCTATTTATGAATTCTTGTTTGTAATCCTCCGAGTTATTATAATACTGCCGATATTCAATAATCTCGTCATACGGGATTCTAAAATCACGACCAAAAAGTAAATAAAATGGATTGTCTTTGGTTGTTTCTGAATAAGCAGTGTTGGTTACGTTAGTTAAATAAGGTAAGATTTGATCCTAATTGTTCCTGTTATCTTTTGTATAAATGCTTAATACATTCGAAAATATGTTATGCCTATTTTCTATTTTACCATTATCTTGTGGGTGATATGGGGATGTCACCATTTTATCTATGTTAAGAAAACTCATTAAGTCTTTTGTTACTTTTGAAACAAAATTGCTTCCGTTGTCACTTAAAACTTTATTTGGAACCCAAAATTGTAAAAATAATTTCGCTAATGCCTTACTGGTGGCGTAAGCACCTTGATTTTTTAATGCTTTTGCAAAAGTAAATCCGGAAAAGTGATCTATAACTGAAAGAATACAAATATGGCCTCTGTTGGGAACAGGCAAGATTCCGCTGGTTTCATATAAGGCAAATGAGACAATATCGAAGGGGTACTTTGCTACCGGGACCCTTCCCATTGGAGGATTAGGATAAGCTTAGGGTTTTTTTTCTTAAGTTACACGCTTCGGATGTACTTACAAATTCTTTAAGTTTTGTTATTCCCGACGGCATTTAAAAATATTGCTTTAATTTATGGAAAATTTTAGTTACTCCTAAATGTCCACCTGTATCTGCATGAAAATATTTGAAGGCAGGTATTATTAAGTTTTGTGGTAATACAGGTATTATTGAGGTTTGGTTTCTATTTATCTCAGCAGTCACGATTCTACATAGTATTTCTTCATCAAGATCATAGTAAAAATTATCTATCTCTTTTCTGAGAGTTTTGAATTTATCCGGTAACGCATCGTCATTCACAAAATAATTAATAAGCGCTGAACACATTTCGTCCTTTTTTTGCTTTCTTTTTATATTTTCTAAAGACAGGGTACAATAGTTAACCTTATTTTCTTTTACTTTGTCTTTGACTTTGTTTTTCTTACATTTATGTTTACTCTTAGCATTGATAGTGTTAACTTCATTTTCCTCAGCTTCCGACGGAATATTTTCTGGGTATCTACTCAAAAAGTCACAAGCTGCATTTTGTTTACCTTTTAAATGTTCAAATTCGTAATCTATGTCTTGGATTTTCATAATCCATCTAGCTAGAATTCCTGTGGGTTTTTTAAATGTACACAGGTACTGCGGCTTTTATGTCTGATTGTAGTATAAATTTTCTACCAAGTAAATAGTGTCTAAATTTGTCCAAGTGGTAGATTATAGATAATAATTCTAAGTTTGTGGTGGAATAACTACTTTCGCCTTTTGATAAGGTTCTACTCGAAAAGCATATAACTTTTTCTTTTTTTTTGATTAGAAGGTCCTTGTAAAGGATCAGGGTTTCCTATGGGAATTATTTACGAAAGACTAGCCCCTATGTCTTTTGAACTAACATTGGTTGTGACCACAAATTGTCCGATTTCGAAATTAGAGTAGCGATAATATCGGTTCAGAAGTGAGTGCCTTTTTGAGACGGTCTAGGGAAGTTTGAGCTTCCTGGGACCAGGTAACATTTTGGGAGTTCCCTTTGGTTAATTCCATGAGGGGTTTCGCAATTTGGGCGTAATTTCGCAGGAATTTTCTAAAGTAGCCAGTAAGACCTAAAGTTCTTCTTAATTCTTTCATAGTTCTTGGGGTTTTGAGGTTTTCAACACATTTTATTTTATCAGGGTCTGGAGATATCTCTCCTTGCGTGACCACTACTCCTAAAAATTTAATTTTAGGTTGAAATAAATTTAGTTTCTCAGGCCGGCATTTTAAATTGCCCTGTCTGAACTTCTTGAACACATTAGCTAATGTTGCTAAGTGTTGTTCAGCGTTTTCTCCCACGCATATGACGACATCAACAAAATGAATTATATTCTTTAATCCTCTTAACAGGTGTAATAGGGGTCTAAATAGCGCGCTTGAACTTGTTTTAAGTCCAAAAGGTACTCTTAAGTATTCATATGAACCACATTTAGCTGCTGAAAATGCAGTTTTATGGACATCTTTTTCGGCTATTTTCACTTGGTGGTAGCCTTGGGTGAGATCCAAAGAAGTAAAAATTTTGTTTTTGCTTGAAATTGAGTCAAGAATTTCATCTATTCTTGGTAAAGGAAATTTATCACTGACTACTTGTTTGTTAAGGGCTCTATAGTCTACAACAAGTCTAAGATCACCATTCTTTTTTGGTACTAAAATCACTAGTACAGAATACGGACTCATACTGGGGCGTATAATTTCATTTTTTTCTAATTCATGGATTTTATTTTTTAACCACTCTTTGTGCTTATACGGCACACGATATGGCTGTTTCGCTACAGGATTACCAGTCGTTAAAATTGAATGTTCATAAAATGGTATAAGTCCGATGTCATCTTCAGATGCGGAAAATACATCTTTAAAATTCCATAATAATTCGCATAATTTTTTCTTAAGTTCCAAGTCCGTAATATGATCCATATTAAATTTGTTTAAAAATTGCGATTTAGTTAGAGGGTATTTGTTATTTGAGGTTTTAATGCCGTTAACTAGGTTTCTTTTAGAATTTTCCCATCTATTTAAATCATTCTCCGATAAAACTTGGATTTGAACTAAACACGTCTCCTTTTTTATTGTAATTGTATTATTTTCGTGGTTATTAGTTACCCAAATAAAACCTTCTCCTTTGTCGTAAGATATAATCTGTTCCTCGCATAGCATATCTTCAGGAATTTCATTTGACGGGGTCGCAAACCATATTTCAGATTTGCTATCCACTGGTTCAATCATCTGTGATATGTGAATTCTTTGCATCGTTTTGGGAGGGATTTTTGTTTTCCTTATCGCGAATCCGTAATATTTTTCTTTATTTTCATTGTCTATTAAATTTAGACTGGCGCTATCCGTCAATAGCATTGGCTGTGCCTGAACTGCAATGGGGGTCACTACTTTTTTCCATAATTCCACTATTTTCTTGATTTCGTTTGACCTGTACTGCCACATATCTCCTATTTTTATTTTTGCAGATTCAATACACTTATTATTTAAATTTACTTTGTTTCTGCAATGTCTCTCAGAATAATTGAACAAATTTCTGATTATACCACCAGAAATTTTATTTACTGTTACGTTCTCTTCGTAACCTCTGTTACAATTTCTTAAGGTAGAAATTTCTCCCCTACCTTAGCCGGGTAGACAAGCTTTTCGTTAGCCACGTCTAATATTACTCTATTAGACCTTAAAAAATTTGCGCCAATAATGGCTTCGTACGGAGAGTTATTACATGTTATAAGATTTGTCGGAAATATTCTATTATCCCTCTTTACGTTTAGGCGAATTGAACCTTTCGCATCCAATTTATGCCCTGTCACGCTAGTTAAATTGGGATTATTAGGGTTCCTCTGTCGCCTAACATGCGGAGGCAACATATTAAATACGCATGAGTTTATGATACTAATCGTTGCACCAGAGTCAATCAAAGCTTTAAAATAAACATTTGCCACACCAAACTCATTAAATATAGGTAACTTGTTATTACTATCACTACAAGACGGTACTAATATCGGTTTGGACCTATAAAACATCCTAGGTGCCCTCTGGGTCCAATTTATTCTTCCGAGGGGCATGATGCGTTTCCCCGTGGATTTATTTCGTACGTCGGTGTCTGTAATACAGATTCAGACACGTGAGATTCTGTAGGCATATCTAATTGATTTACATTTGTCTGCCTTCGTCATGTATTATTACTATAGTTTGGATATCTTGCGCCAGTGCCGGGTGTTGGCGCTGACAGCAAATACCGTTGGCTTGAAAAATTTGTATTTCCCGTCAGCCGATAATTAATTTGTCTTTCGGGGGAAGGGTTATACAAATTTGGTTGGTACGCGTTGTAAGGTACTGATTGGCGCAATCTTCCATGGCTATAGCAAGTGCATCAACGGCGCTAAAATTTTTTCTTCCGAACAAATGGTTGGCATAATTTTGCATACTACCGAACAAATGGTTGGCGTAATTTTGCAGAATATATAATCTGGATACGCAAAATTTTTTCCCAATTTTGAGATATATAACAAGCAGAGGCTTGAAGTATTCTATTCTAGCTATTGTGATGGCTCAGTTATTAAACAGCAGAGATTTTCCAAATCCAGACAAAAACTGTTTTAAAACTTATCTGACGTATTTATTACAAATATTTTAAGAATCTTCTATATATTCCATTTTAGACACTAAAACAAATTATTATTAATAAATAAATATACCTGTCATAGCAGTATAGTTTGAAAAACTAATGAAGAATCTCTCATTTTCAACATTTCAAGAACATTTTCAATCAATTTACAACTATCAACACTTCAGCCAATACTCCCTCTACTGGCCATTCGAACGAAGGACAATTTTCGAGCAAATAGTCTTACAAAAATAAGAAATAAGAAAATGACACAATAATGAAGCTTTGCAACAATTTTTTCACATTTTAGTTTCAGAGCAATTTTTTTATATTTTGAGTTTAATGATGAGAACAGATTTTTTCCGAATTGCGAAAGAACTTTTACATAGATCTCAATGAAAATTCTGCTTTGATTAGTTTTACTCTGAAACACTCTTTCTGGTTCCACTTTGTTAGGTTGTACTATAATAATGTTAAAAATGATTTTTTTCTTATATATATATAAGTGCTTTTTATACCTTTATTGTATTAGGGGTAATTATTTGGTAAAAATAAGAAAAAAAACTGTCTTTCTAATTTAGTAACTGAGATAAATGAGCACTTGAACAAGGTAACCTAGGACAATACAGTACACCCAACCCAAAAGTCCAAAAATCAAGTCCAAAATAGAGCAAATTCAGCATTAATAAGTCTAAATCATTGTCCCAAACCCAAGCCATAGCACCTTAAGTCTACAAAGATTAATATTCCCCAAGTAATCACCACATATCAGGGCTCCTCAGAGGAAAACTACTTTGTCTAAAAAGGTTTTGGCACTTAAATTTCCTTACCCAGACAAATGAGTGCGCCTGCCATAGAACCATACGGCAAACCCCCATGTAGTGTCACCTGTGGAATATTTACGAACAATACAATACCCAAAATATAAAAAAACACCCACAAAATTTTCAATGCTTCCTTTACCATCACTCACCTTGAACTGATTCAAAGTAAAAACTACCTAGCTCTGACAGAATAACACTTCAGCCAGTTTACCTCCCATAATTGCATAGCCACAAGTATCAACAAAACCCATTTACTTTAAAGCCCAATTTCTAAGAACTAATTTCAACCTATCCTCTGTAACTAGAAACCTTATTGTGTAAAAGCCAACACTAAATTGAAAAATATAAAGAGAAGAGAAAAAATACATCTTACAAGCTGCCTCAAAATATCGTACAAAATACCTAGATACTTTTTATTATACTTATATAAAAGTTGGTGATATTGAATATATACTGAATAAAATCAATGTATTTAGTACAAATTCTCGCATATCTAAATAGTTCGAAAAAATACGATGAATATGCTGTATTTGAATGTATATTACGTTTAGAAAATGGGAAATCAACTATTTCAAAATTAAAATCATCTGTTTTATTATATATTTAAAAACTAATGTATTATTATGTGTAACCTTAATGTCTAAATCTAGAAAATGGTCATAATTGCCATTCCCATTCCTGGATTTCAGATTTAAGTCCAGATTTAGATGGATTCCAGATTTAAGGGTATATCTTATTCGAAATATTTACAAAACTCTGCACAATTTATCACCAGATTGTCATCTAAATATCCTTTATTATTTGCAAATAGCAAATATTTTATATTACTTGGGTTCTTTTTATCAATCATAAATTCATATTCTAAATAGCTTTAAAACAGGTCCACTATAAATGAATTAGCATTACCCCCCATAGGAACTCCAATGCTTTGATTAGACAGATTACCATTAAATTTTGTAAAACGATTAAACAGAATAAATTTTATTAAATCGTAAATCATATCGAAGCTATAACATTTTGAACTAGTGGTACTGTTAAAGAAATTAGTCCATCTAGCCTTCTTATTATACGTATTAATTTTTAGAAAGAACAAATCAGACAAACGAAAAGCCTTCTTAACCATCTTTTTTAAATTTATAAAATACTAAATTAATCGGTAGATTTGTGTATAATGTAGTGAAATCAAATGAGTCTACTCTTTTGGCTGAAACCAAAGCCAGAGAATCTATTACTTGGAGTGAATTATTAAAGCTCCTATGTGGGTTAAAATCAGAAATGTTTTTAAATTCCCGAGCAATATGACAAATTTATTTTTAATTTCCCCTAAAATATACGACAAGTCAGTCACCAAAATTCTGGTAGAGCAACTAGCAGCACCCGCAATAAAGCGTGGTTTCGGGGGATTCTTATTAAATTTTGCCGTCCAATATAAGAAAAAAAAAATTTATCATTAACATTAATATTAATTTTTTAAAAGTTTATCTTCTATTCCTTTCAATAAACTATTATTAACATCTTGAACCTTTTCGTATATATTCGTTGTACTTAGCTCTTTTGATGAAACTTCACAATATAGCTTCTGACAAATTATTTCAAAATTAATATTCACTTTATCAATAGGTACGTAAACCAATTTATGACGAAACACTATAAAATATTTCCAAGTCTTAGATTTAGACTACAAATTCCAAAATGAAGTTTGAAACATTAACAGAATGTAACAGTGACAAGATAAGTCAAATGAATAAAAAAAAATTATAAGAAAAAAGTTATAAATTATAAGAAAAAAATATAAGATAATTTCCCGAATCCATGAAATTCCAAGTCAGAAAAAAAAGAAAAGTGTCACTACAAAGATTATTTTTCTAATATTAAAAGTCACGACTAACTATCTATATCATTCTCATTTATTATTTTGAAAATATTAAATGAGATTTTTTTTTGTTTTAAGCATATGTAAGAAAAAAGTTGAAAAAAACGATGTTAAAAAAAGTTAAAAAAAACGTCAAAAAGTACACAAATGGGGGGGGGGGAGTTGGGGAGGGGGAGGGGGCCCCGAATTTCTATATTAAAATTCTTTTCTTGACAACTACAACTTTATTAGTTTCAATTTTTTAGAATACTCCATTGTTAAAGAATATTTTATATTGTCCACACTCCTCATCATGTACTTGTGTATTATAGTGATCACAGCCATGTAGGTAAGCTCGGTCAAGTCACAATGTTCTGATTTTCTATATCAAAATTCTTTTCTTGGTGCCTACGGTTTTATTAGTTTCAACTTTTCAGCATACTCCAATGCTTAAGAATATTTTATATCGCCCAAACTCCTCAATTGGTACTTGTGTGTTATACAGAACACAGTCAAGAAGTAAATCTAGGTCAAGTCACAAGATCGCCTTTTTTATTGGCGCCTACGACTTTATTAGTTTCAATATTTTAGCATACTCCATTGCTAAAGAACGTTTTATATTACCACAATCCCCAATCGGTACTTGTGTATTGTACAGATCACAATCGAGAAATTAAAGCTTGGTCAAGTCACAAGATTGCCTTGTCAGAACTAACCATTTTCACAGATCGATACCAATGAAGTTATTCTAGTAATACTCTAACATTTATGTCACGTTGCGTAAGACTTACCAACCGCTCAGACTTACCTTAAGTGATAAGCAATTTTAACCCTTTATACCACTTTCATACAATCCAATTAAAAATATGAATATTATTGAGCTCTGTTTCATCCAACTATTCAAATCATTAATGAAGACCATTCAGACCAGAATTATGCAAATGATACCTTCTTGATACCTGTAATAATGTATGCAATACCTGAGGAGGTCTGAGACACCTTTAAGCTTATGCTTATTAACCTGTTTGACAGGCTTTTTCCAAGAACATTAAATCTGTCTTGAAATATATAGGTAGCATACACTGTTTGACGGGCTTTTACCAAGGACATTAAATCTGTCTTCGTGGTGCCCAATAGCATACTACTGACAGATACTAATTTTCAATGATACTAATTGATAATAATAAATAATATACGATACATAATATACGACAGATATTAATTTGAAGATTTTATCCACATAATTAAAAAACGAAAAAGTAAAAAAAGGAATACAAAAATGAGACGCAATGAAAATTGCAAAAATTCAGATGCAATGGCGGAGAGTCAAAATTCAAAAAATGTGCACCTGTTAGCTCAAAATTTTTGGAGAAAAAAAGAATAGCTAGAAGAAAGACTTCATTGTCATCGAAGAGAAAAACAGGGATGATCAGGATGTAGAATCTTGTGAAATACAACTGGTCTTGAAAACTCGGGAGGTATTTAATATCGCTTTGGAATGGGATAGCCTAAGAGGCAGTTTCAGATCTGTCCTATCAACTTTCTGAGACTTTTAGCCCTGAATGATGAAGGGGAGGAGACTTTTTTTTGTTGGAATCCCTTGGAGAGGAGTCCATTCGAATGGTCAGATATGATAGTGCGTTCCTTCCACCTACAATTTTTTCGTCATTTGTGTTTATCCTACCAAGGCTTGATTTCAGTCTTAATTGAAAGCTCCTACTATGAACACCTCTTTTGGATATAGTCTGGATATAATCTCATTATACAGTAAGACTCAATTGGGACTTCCCATGTTGTTATCATAATCAGCCTTGGATTTGAAGTTTTGAACTTGGATTACTTCGTTATTTTATAGTCAGGATTATTTGAATTCTCTATGGACATTTATTGAAAACAGTTTCAGAATTAGAACTTGAATTATTTGACAGCTAACTATTTTAGCATAATTTTTCTAATTATTATTATTTGAGCATAATTACCTAATTTGGAAGGAAATTGATTCTAGACTTAGTAATTAGTCATATTACCAGTAAAATTTTGTACTGAATATGACACGAACCAGAGCTACTTATATCTGCCCTGAATGTGAGAGGCCGAGTGGAAATGTGTGATAATTCAGTGCTCAAAATGCCTTTTATGGTTCCTTCTCCCTGTGCTAGAACAACACCAGTATTACGGGAACAAAACCCCAACTGGAAACAAAGCTCATGTGTTATGTCTGTTGTAACTGAGCACCCTGAGGCTTATACTCCTGCATACTCTGTCGTTAACCCCAACACTATGTTCTCCCCACCTTTGGAGAACCCACCCCCTGAAAATTGTCCCAACAGTTGTGAGAGATGCCTTTCAAAAGATAATTTAATCCTGCAACTTGAAAAAAAATTTACGGCATGGAAATAAAACTTGAATCTCAATCCTGATCCCTATAGATGAAAGAGAACGGAATCAGAAGTAACATGTTTGCTGCCAAAGATTCTAAATTTTTCTTAGAAGTAACAATTGTTACGTTTATGATAACAAGTATTCTGTCAGAAGTATCAAGTTTTGCTTCAATATAATAAATTTTATCTTCAAAGTAACAACTTTTTCGTTTATGATAGAAAGTTTTCTGTCAGAAGTAGCAAGTTTTCCTTAACACTAACAAATTTTCTCTTCGAAGTAACAACTTTTTCTCAATACTAACAAACTTTAACTTTATACTATCAAATATCTCTTAGAAGTAACACTTTTTTCGTCAGTGATAACAAATTTTCTCTTCAAAGTATCTACATTTTCCCTTAATACTAACAAACTTTTACTTAAAACACTCAAATTTCTCTTCAAAGTATCAACATTTTTTCTTAATACTAACAAATTTTCACTTAAAACTATCAACTTTTTCTTAGAAGTATAATTTTTTTTGCGTTCATGATAAAAAGTTTTCTGTCAAAAGTAGCAAGTTTTCCTTAACACTAACAAATTTTCTCATCAAAGTAATAATTTTTTCCTTAACACTAACGGAGTTTTAGTTACAAATATCAAATTTCTCTTAGAAGTAACAATTTTTCGTCATTGAAAACAATTTTTCTGTTAGAAGTAATAAGTTTTATGTCAAAGATACCAAATTTTTCTTAGAAGTAACATTTTTTCTTTTAGGATAGCAAGTTTTCTGTCAGAAATAGCAAGTTTTCCTTTCACACTAACAAATTTTCTCTTCGAAGTAGCAACTTTTTCTTCAATATTATAAAACTTTTACTTGACACTATCAAATATCTCTTAGAAGTAACAATTTTTTGGTCAGTGATAAAAAGTTTTCTGTAAGAAGTAGCAAGTTCCATGTCAAGGATACCAAATTTTTCTTAGAAGTAACAATTTTTACGTTTATGATAGCAAGTTTTCTGTCAGAAGTAGCAATTTTTCCTTAACACTAAAAAAATTTCTCCTCGAAGTAACAAATTTTACCTTAGTACTAACAAACTTTTACTTAACACTATCAAATTTCTCTAAGAAGTAACAATTTTTGGTCAGTGATAATAAGTTTTCTGTAAGATTTAGCAATTTTTCCGCCAAAGATACCAGATTTTTCTTAGAAGTAACAATTTTTTCGTTTATGATAACAAGTTTTCTGTCAGAAGTAGCAAGTTTTCCTTAACACTAACAAATTTTCTCTTACCAGTAACAACTTTTCCTCAATACTAACAAACTTCTACTTAAAACTATCAAATTTTTCGTAGAAGTATAATTTTTTTTCGTTCATGATAAAAAGTTTCATGTCAAAAGTAGCAAGTTTTCCTTAACACTAACAAATTTTCTCATCAAAGTAATAATTTTTTCCTTAACACTAACAGAGATTTAGTTACAACTATGAAATTTCTCCTCGAAGTAACAACCTTTACCTTAATACTAACAAACTTTAACTTAACACTATCAAGTTTCTCTTAGAAGTAACAAGTTTTCGTCAGTGATAACAAGTTTCTGACAAAGATACCAGATTTTTCTTAGAAGTAACAAGTTTTTCGTTTAGGATAACAAGTTTTCTTTCAGAAGTAGCAAGTTTTCCTTAACGCTAACAAATTTTCTCTTCGAAGTAACAACTTTTTCCTCAATACTAACAAGCCTCTACT
>JAQQPU010007580.1:0-18786 GCA_029168905.1 Artemia sp. Kazakhstan ARC1039 | reverse complement strand
CTTGGGGGGCCCTTCTGTGTCCCAAGCTCGCAAAAAAAAGTAAATAGAAATGGGAGGGGCAAAAATTCTGGAGGGGGGCCTTGGGGTTAGGGTAGGGGACCTTACAACACTGTTCAAATGGAACTTGTGTATTATAACGACCACAGAGTTTCATCCCAAATCATCCTCTAAAATGTCTCAAACTGTTTCATCCAAAAAATCCCTAAAATGTTGATTAATTTGTTTTCGCCCAAATAATCCCCTAAAAGTAATTTCAGAATGTTCTTTTTGTTTTGGCATCCTTTTGCGATGTCATATTTAAAATTCCCAGGAAACAATTTCCCGCGTAAAATATATTCAATCTGTCTTGTATCTCGTTTGAATTTCTGAAAAAATCTAAGGTGTTCCTAGTTACACTATTGTGGTTTCGAAAGAATATTAATTTATCTCTGACACTAAAGACCAGAGAAGCCATATTTAAAAATAGAATATTAATTTATCTCTGACAGTAAAGACCAGATAAGCCATATTTAAAAATGGAATCTCCTCATAAGAGAAACCTTACGTAAGTCCATTGACCTAGAAAGAGACATGTGATCCTGTCCCGTTAGTGAATCAATACACTTAGAAACATCCACTGATTGACCTTGAAAAAGACAAGTGATCTTGTCCCATTAGAATCGATTATCCAGCAATTTTTGTTGAACTTACGTCTAAATCCAAGAAACATCCAGCAATTGTTGATGGACTTATGTCTACATCCAAGAAACATCCAGCAATTGTTGTTGAAATTATGTCTACATACATGAAAACAACCAGCAATTTTTATTGGATTTATGTCTAAATGCAAGAAACATCCAGCAATTGTATTTGGACTTTAGTCTACATCCAAGAAACATCCAGCAATTGTTGTTGGACTTATGTCTACATCCAAGTTGTTGCTGAACTTATGTCTACATCCAAGAAACATCTAGCAATTGTTGTTAGACTTATGTCTACATCCAAGAAAACAACAAACAAATTGACCAACACTCATAATCATCAAACTACCATCAACAAACAGGACAGAAAAGACATCAAATAACCATGAAAAAAACATCAAATAACCATCAAATAGAACAAAACCATCAAATAACCATCAACAAAAAGACAAAAAAACATGCATAAATTATGTAAGTCTTGTATGTAATTACCCATTCCTACTAACATTACACTGACTGAATAAATGCTAGATAATCACAACAAACTTAGCAAGAATATTTTATCATAAGAAGCTCAGTAGCATTGCCAAAGTCGAAAGTGATGGCAGCTCTCTATATATTATAGTTTTTTCTTTCTACCAAAACCCCTTATATGGAAAACATTGTCATAAAAACTTTGAACGAGATTCATTCGATTGAAAATTGAAAATGCAGGTAACCACAAGACTCTTTACTCTTCATTCAATGCTCTATTTGGTTCAGTTCAATATAATAAAAATTTTGAGATAACTATTATCCATAGCATTAATAAATTCTCCTACAGTTTTACTTCAGTGGATAGATCTTATCTATAGGAGTGGGGGTGATTTATACCGGTCTGCACCCCTTCCCTTTTCCCCATTTGAAATTTTGTTTAATTAGTAAAAGAGCAAAAAAAAAGGTATATAAACAAAACTTTGATGTATGTTGTAAAGGTTTTTTGTAAAACCATATCATAAGAAACAACTCCCTCTTCCCTATCAAAAATCTGTGATAAGCTGTAGCTCTAGGGATAACATGGCCTCCCCAGCTCTGAGGGAAAAGGCTGTGAGCTATTCCATTTCTTCATTGTTTAAATATAGAATGTTACTTCTACTATATTTATTGGTTTTGTTTATTATTTTTGTTATATATTTTGTTGTTATTTTATTTTTATTAAGATATATTGCTATTTTTTTAAGAGGGTATGTTTGATCATTGGTCTTCAACAAGGCTAAGGATATGAAAAGGAAGCCTTTAAGGAATATTGAGAGGTGTTCTAAGCTATTTCAAAATACACTTTGCGTTGCGGGATGTATATTTGCGTATCTTAGTCAGATATTACGATATTCAGTTTAACATCAAAGGTTAGACCATGGGGGGGGGGTTTGGTAAATCAGCCAAACAGCCACAAGTGCAGGATTAAACAGGAACAACAACTACTACTATAAAAACCACTACTTTTACTACTAAAATAAATTGCTACTGCTACTGCCTCTACTACTAAGGCTAGAAGAATTAAAGACAAAATTTAACGAATTTTGGGTTGAGGCTTAACTAAATGCATTATTTTCTTTTTTACGAGGGACAGAAATTCCTTTAAAAGTTATACGAAGAGTGATATTTTGTGAGACGAGTGTTTTTTAATACATTTTGTTTTCTTTTTATGCCATTAACCAAACAGAATTCCAATGTTTACACAGAATTCCAAATTCTCTTCAGGGGTGAAGTTGGAAAAGTATGGCAAGATTTTAAAAAAGCTAATTAACGTTAAAGGTGATTCATTTCAAAGTCATTGCGAAGGATTCAAAGTTTGGAAAAACAATATTTATGTTCAGATCTCAGGAAGATGAACAAGCTAAGACAGCAACTTTCGTTTTCTCGAAGAAGAAAGCTTGTGGAGAATAAAAATTTAGAAGACAAATTGTGTTAAGCAAAATAAGGATCAACTTAGGAAAAACAAATGTTATCTCAAGTTTAATTCTTACCAAAAAGGCAAAAAAGGTCAGTAAACCTACCTTTTGGTGTCTTGGGTATGAAAAACAATTTTATGAAAAACAATTAATGAACATAAATGTACTGATTGAGATTTGCACGCCCTTAGTAACCACTATTTTCTTCTTTTAATACAAAGAAGAAACGATTTCAAATAGGATTTTTTTAAGGCCAAACAAAAATACCGAAATAAATAAATTTCTATCCCAATCCCCAAAGGGCCGAGTTCATATTTCAGAGTCATAAAACCAAGAAAAAATTCACAAAAAAGCACAAAAAATAAAAACTGGCAAAACAATGCGAAAACCAACAATATCAGAATGTCAAAACCATGTTCGGGAGCTGAACAGTCCTTGTTCAGCTCCCGTGCTGTGAACATCTAACCAAATTAATAGCATTCCTAATTGGATTATATTTGAAGTGACAAAAAGGATAATTTATTGCGCAACCCAAGTATATTTCATAAGGAATGTAAGTGATTGCAATTCCTGACCTAGATTCAGTGTGAGATTATCTTTTTTAGATTTTGAAATCTCATTAATTCAGTGACCTTGAAAACAATTTCTCGGACTACAAAGCTGTGACGTCACTGCCCGCTTGATTGGATTGAGTTTATGTTGGTGACGGTTTTTGGCATTGTAATTAGTTTAGACTTGAACTTATTTACTGCTTAAATGGATGAATGTGGTATACATTGAATATATTCATGATTATGATGGAGCTTGTACATTCTGCGCTGCTAAACTTTGTGCGGTCGAATTTTCATGAAGGAGTGGATTAAGAAATTATTGCCAAACATGCGGGTGACTTTTTTGATGAAAAGTCTATTATGATAGCTAAAACTGACCTATGGTCTCGAGTGTTCGTGGGCGAACGTTTGCCTCGACGGCAAGGTGATCTAGCTAATTACCGTCCCATAAAGGATATAATTGAGACCTTTCAGAAATGTGAGTCTGATGATTTTATTTTGCCTACTTGCGTGATTATTTTGCCTACCGAGGTTCCTGTCATTCCAGCCGTTGCGTATTCAAGCCTCGCATCAAGGCTTCTAAACATTGACTCTGAACTCAAACAAATCCGTGAGAATATTGTGTCTTATGATCTAAATTTTTCTCCTCTTAGTGACCCCAGGCCCCTGCCAATCGCTGATAATCAGGCCATTATTGTCATTTCAAAAGTTCCATCTCACCTTAATAATCCTTCAAAACGCCGTGAAGTGATTGACCTTATACCTGGTCATGAATGTGTTCAAAGCATAAAGCCCTCCGGCGATAAATTGGTGGTGCGGATTGATCAGACTGCTGCTAAGGACTTTTGCGATTCTGTTCCCTCTATTATGAGCCACTGTGACGTCAAAGTAAATGAAACAAAATATATAGGTATTGTGAAAGGTTTATCAAATGCCTTTGACGTGAGCATGCTAATTGGCTGTGGCAATATTAAGGATGCAAAACGAATTGGCAATTCTTTTGCTGCTAAAGTTTTTTTTGAAATTGCAATTGCTCTTGCTAATGAACTGAAGCTTGGCGTGAAAGTTGGTTATGAGATTTTCCGTGTTCATGAGTTCCAGCGTCCACCAAGGTGCTGCTATAATTGCCAATCGCCTAATCACCTAAAGTCGTCTTGTAATAACCCTAAACGTTGCTCCCGCTTTGCAGAAGAGCATGAATCGTCGCGCGATTCCCCGTGCCAGGCTACCCTTAAATGTGCTAATTGTCATGGCAATCATGTTTCATTTTCTCTAAAATACCGAAACCTTCGTAATGCTGTAGCTAAACGTTCTAGTCAGCTAAGAAAATGACTATTAAAATCGAATTTTCTATATGCTCATTCAACATTAACGGAACAAAGGATAAGGATGATTCCTTGAACCAGAAACTATCTAATTTCGACATTTTGTTTCTACAAGAACATCTTTTGCCTTTGGTGAGTTTGAACTCCCTTCGCAGGAGTAAAGAACACTTGGTTTTTGCTAGAAGTGCCCGAAAAACTTCTGGGAGACCTTCGGGCGGGCTGGCCAGCGTATTAAAACATAAACTATTCCTGCTATCCCCTGTGTGTTATCGTGAATGTGGTTATTTCATTGCAATCCGTCTTGCTAACCTAGTTCTTATTAATGTATACCTCCCTTTCGGCCAAAGATCTTTTTCCTCTCTAACAAAGTATGCTAAAGCATGTGCATCGCTAAAGACCCTTCTTATTAGTGTTGAGAGTAATGGATTGGATCGGATCCTTTTAGGCGATATGAACTGTGATATAAACTCCACCTCAACACGAACTGATTTATTTTTGGATTCGCTACCTAATGGCTATCGGGTTTTGGATAAAGATATATCCCATTCATACATACATAATAGCGGTTCATTGTCTGATATTGATCACTGTGTTGTTTCTTCGGATGTTTCTATTAGTGATATTCACATTGACCAGGATGAACATGATTATGACCATTTGCCCCTTTCAGCCACTGTCACCATCAATATGACTCGGGCTGAACAGAACTTATGTACTAATTACAAAAAGTGAATAACCAAAAGAGACTGGAATAAAGCGGACTGGCCTCTATATCTATGTACCCTTGCTCTTCTTCTGTCTACGATTAAAGTTCCATTTAATTTACTCTGTACCAGTGTTATATCCCCACAAGCTCGAGTTCAGCTGAATATATATTACAGCCAGATTGTTTCCTGTCTGAAAAAAGCTGAAGAAGTGGCTGTCCCTCTTTTTCGTTTTAAGCTTAAGACTAGAGGCTCAATATGGAAATCTGACCCTGATTTAAAAATTGTGAAAAATTGTGCAAAATTGTGGCTTAGAATTTGGGTAGCGTGCGGCCACCCTTTAAGGGGTCACCTTTTTGACATTAAACAGAAAACGAAGTTGGAGTTTAAACGTTATCTTCGTAAAGTAAGGTACAATGGTGTAGAATTTCCGAAGACCTCTAGTCAGTGGAAACAAGTGATTAATGTTGCGAAATTTGATTCACCTCCTAATGCCGATCGGATCCCTAATGCCTCTTGGATTAATCATTATAATAAGATTTTTAATATTATGAATTATGCGGTTCACTCTCAGTTTGTTAGCCTCTGTTCTTATGTATTACCTGCGAAAATTTACCAAGGCCATGTGCCTCTCGTTTCCGCTGACCGTGTGATTTGTTGTGTTAAGAATTTAAAATCTAAATCATGTGATATTGATGGTATTAGTGTTTTTAACCTTCATATTGATTCGAAAGAATTGATTTATCATTTGCAGTTATTATTTCAAATTTGTCTATGTACATCTTTGGTGCCTGATTCTTTTTTGTGCGGGAGTGTCACTTCGACTCTTAAACGTGGGAAAGATCCGACTAATTGCGCATCATATAGACCTATTACGGTAGCCTGTTCGCTGAGCAAAGTTTTTGAATATGTCCTGCTTCCTGAAATTCTTCCAAATGTTGATTATGTGTCCAATCAATTTGGGTTTAAACCAAATATAGGATGCCAAAATGCGCATCAAATTCTTACTTCTTTTTTAATTCAAGCACAAAAAGATGGATCTGAAGTCCATTTATGTGCGTTAGATATTTCAAAGGCGTTTGATTCGGTTTGTCAAAGCCAACTATGGTATTCTCTTACCCAGCTTGGAGTGAATTCATCTGTTATATGTGTCCTTCGTTTTTGGTATGCCAATTCATACGTTTGACTTCGGTCAGGAGAGATCTTTTTTGGTAATATTCCAATTCGGTCTGGACTTAGGCAGGGAGGGGTTCTGTCACCATACCTTTTTAATGCTTGTTTATACCCTGTGCTTTCTCGTATCTTTCCTTCGGGTTTTACGGGTCTAACTAATTTATCTTATATTGCTTATGCAGATGATTTATCACATATTAGCCGTTCAAAATTCACCCTAGCTAAGTCTACCCAGTTTGTTTCTAAGCTTTTGGAAAAAATTGGCCTCGTGCTTAATGCTGAAAAATGTGAATATTTAGTTTTCAATGCTAAAAACCCAAGTAGTGATTTGAGTTGTAGTTCTTTTTCAGTTAAGCTGGCTCCGGCGTTGCGTTGGCTCGGGATTAGTATCTGCTCTTCTATTTCAGCTATCTGTGCTAGTGCACTTGCAGATATTAAGAATAAGCTTAAAGGAGGTTATGCTAAAATTGTCCCAAATCACGGCCGACATTCTCGTAAAGCATTGGCTAAACTCTATTCTAAATATTGCGACCATTCCATTCTTTTTCTATCAGGTTTGCGCCCATTTTTTAATACTAATGAAATGCAGGATATTAGAGTTTTGTATTTCCGTTATTGTAAATATCTTTTGTATTTCCCTCGTTGGTATAGAAACCGTAAGATTATTCGAATGTTTAATGCAACTGATATATTGATGTCATATAACAAGTTGGACTCCAAGTTAAAAGATGAGGCCTGCAAGCGGTTGGGTCCTTTTCATCCTCTTGTGCGATTGTTTTGATTTGCATTTGTAGTTATTAATATTGATATTGTTTTGCATGTGTTTTGTTTTGTATGTCTTTACTTTTTATTTTCTTTTGTTACTCCACTTTTTTATAATTGTTGGTGGGTCAAAAATAAATTATTATTATTATTATTCATTAGTCAAAAATAGTCAGCGGCAAAATGTTACAAAGTTAAAAAGGTAAAAACTAAAAACTAAAAAAATGAAATAAAATTAGCGTTAAGAAGGTTTAAAAGAGAATATACAAAAAGGTGGAGGGAACAAAAGAATCAAACGAACATAAAACTTCGATATCACCAGTAGTGAAAAAAAAAGTAAATAAAAAATAACTAGTTGTTAATTTTATCAGTAATGAAGGTGACAAAGGTTATTTCATGTCTGGAGATAAAGCAACGGATGGAGAACAAGAGAGGAACTTTTTTGGAAACTCTACGTAGCAGACGATATCTGGGTGGAGAGTGTCTTTTGTGGAATATGTTTTCCGTGCGAATGCTTATTATTGCATTTGTTATGTTACTCTCTAATACTCATAAGTTTCCAGCTTGACCCTTTTTTAGAAGGAACCTGTACGGTACCTCAGCTTCTTTGAAACTTATTCTTAGGGTTTTTTTTTGAATTGATTAAAGTTTTTCTCATTCGTCACTGGAGATACCGGGATTTGAAACTGGACAAGCATATTCAAGATTCAGGCGGACAAAGGAAGTAAATATCCTTAACAAATGGGATGGGGGAACGTTAAATTTAAATAGGGTTGAATTTAAATAGGGGGATAGGGATGAGAAAAAGGGGTGAGGTTTTAAGTAAACACAATGTCATTATCATAGATTTTTAGGGGTTTGCTCTCAGGTCTAAGTCAACATCGTCATCTACAATATCATTGAGGATGATCATAGGGTTGCTTTCTCAGTATTTGTTGTAGGCTTTAACAACCGTTAGGTCATCCACAAATATTCGTGTGTTAGTAAGTTTCTTAGTGAGGCTATTTATCTTAACAGAAAATAAAAAATGACCTAGAAGAGTACCTTAGGATGCTCCATTATGGAAAGGGAGGGGACTGGAATATGGATTCTGATATTTCATTATTGTGATCTATCTGATAAAAAGGAGGCAGCCAGTTTAACTAAGAAAAAATCGATATTGAAATTAGTTGTATGTTTCCCAACTAAAATATTATGGTTAACAAGGTCATATCCTTATTGAAGGTCAATGGGAATTAAATTTAGGGTTTTTAAGAATTTTTCCAATTGAGTCAATAAGAAAAACAAGGTAGTGGGAATCAGAAGGTGATTTAATGTTCCCCAATTGTCTCAGATCAGGAAAAGGTAGAGTTTTGTTTTATACAATCGGCAAGGAATCGTTCATACAGTTTAGAGAATATAGTAGTGAGTGAAATAGGATGAACACCTTCAAAACCAAGTTTTCCATCATTATTTTTCAAAAGTGGGTTATGAAACTCTGTTTCTATATTAGTGGATATTAGCCACACCCAGTAATCTGATTGAAAATAACAGATAGGGGCTCTGAAAGGAAGTCACTGAAAACACGAATAAGAGGAAACTGCATATCTAAAGGGTAGATACTTGTTTTTTGTAATTTCCTCAATTCTTGTTTCGATCTCAGACGGAGATATGGAGGGGAAAGCAGGTGGGAGATTATTTGTAGTTAGTCGATAAGACAAGGCCAGAAGCCTCTGGACGATATAAGCACGGAAGATGTTAATATTATTAGCAGTAGCTTCTGGGGTTTCAGGTAGGTTGAAATCTAGCTTTTCCTTATTCCTACCACACATTTCTTTTACCTCAAAATGTCTCCAGGAAAAAAACCCATGGAAAACCCCCGTAAAAATACCATCCCCGGAAAATATCCCTCCGGAAAATACCCCCCGTGGAAAGACCTCCTAAAAAATTCCCCCACTTCTTTGAAAACAACCCCGGAAAATACCAACCCCACGTGGCTGGCTTGTCTTCAATCCTTTTGGACTTAAGAAAAGGACTAAAAATCTCAATTTGTAATATAATGAGCAGAAGTTTTTTTGACGATGAGGTGGGGTTTTGGATGAGGAAGGGGAAGTCCCGCTACATTAAAAAATATATTTTGCTCATTTTGGGGTTCAATGTAATTCTTTACTTTCATAATAACAGTGCTGTGCAGAAATAATCCTAAAAATCATAAGGGAGTAGATATCATTTTTACATTTTTGATGCGATTTTTAAATTTTCTTTTGTACCTCCCCCCCCAAGAATTGTAATGTGCTGGAAAATAATATTTTTCTGCCTTCTTGCAGGCTTAAGAACGATTCCTCAAACACAATGGACGTTTAATTTGAATAATAAGCTTTTTTATTCTATAAAAACAATGCAAAAACCCATAAAAAACTCGTCCGTAAAAACTTAAAGATTAATAATTTGTTGGTTGCTCAAAGCCAACTTTGCTTTCAAAGGAAAGAGATTTTTTCTTATACTTTTTGGTGTCATGAGTTTTTAACGTAATTTTGATGGTTTTTCGCCTACATTTTTTTTTCTTTTTCCTTTTGGTTTTGATTTGGCACCCACTACTACCAAGAATTGTAGTAGTTCATATGGACTTTTTTTCAACAAAAATGGATTTGCTGTTTTTATTTTAAATTTTTAAGATACTAAGTTTTTATGGTGTGTAAATTCCTCTTTTTCCCTTTCCTTAGACCTTGTCAACGAAGCTAGAAGACAAAACTAAAATAAAATTCTCAAATTTAAAAAACTTTATTTTCCTGGGGGGGATTTTTCGCGGGGGTTATTTTCTGGACAGGGGTGCTTTCCTTCTCGGGTATTTTCCGCGGGGGGTATTTTCCACGGGGAGGTAATTTCCGAGAGGCTCTTTTCGGGGGTGATTTCCTGCAGGGGGATATTTTTCACGTTAGGGGATGGGTATTTTTCAGGGAGTTTTTTTCAGGTTATTTTCTGCGGGAGAAATTTTTTGTGGGGGGATATTTTCAATGGGAGTATTTTTTGAAAAGGTATTTTCGTTGAAGTGGCATTGCCTGCATATTCCTGAGTATCTACTGAGTCATATTCTCAGTAGGGGCCTCCCCCAGGCCACTAAGGGGTTCCCCAGGTGGCGAATCAGGGAATATCAGACAAATATGATGGGTACCTCCACTAAGAGGCAGACCAAGGGGGACCTAGTTTCTGGTTGTTTCATAAGAAAAACTGGAGCACCTAAGCCAGAGGGTCATAAATACAGGTGAAGGATATAGAAGCCACCTCGAATGTACACTTAGCAGGGCCCATTGTCAGATAGACACGTCCGTGATTTGCAAACCTTCTTCCAGCACAGGATTAAATTAGATGGTGAAGCAGAATACCATCGTTGGAGGATCCTATATAGGAGGAAAACTGCAGCAGGGCATAAGATCCATATTCAATGACCACAACCTGAGTATACTTGTTGCGTACCGCCCCCCCCTTATTGCGTGTAATCTAGTAACAGTTGCCTGTCCCGGGTTTGGATAAAGTAAGAAAGGTTGGGTGATAGGCTTGCACCTAGTCCCCGGAACTTGCTTCGGAAAGGATAGCTATCTTGTTACGAAAAGCGTAAATAAAACTTCGGACATTTCTCCCCATTTACGATGCTGACGACACCATGTCCCCAGATATCCTGACGGTGGTAGTCAAACTACCCCTAAAAATTGAACTTCCTTGAAAATAGTAGAGTGAATATTGCTACTTGGAATATTCTGACTCTGAATTTTCCAAGAGTTTTTTTTACGCTGCCACGAGGCTACTTTTCACTGAAACTGCCAAGAGGAAGGATGTTTTGAGAAGTGTGCAAACACTTACGTGACCTTCCGGCTCAACCACTTAAAAACATACGATCGGTGGACGGGATGCTCCTTGAAGACATATAATCAAAATCTTCAAGGTGGAATGAACGCTTTAATCTTTGCTTAACGTGTCCCCTCTCCCTTCATCTTCAGTGACTCCTTCCATTACCCTACCTGTGATCTATGATAAACTTGTTAATGTTGACGTTAAGCTGTTTTCATTGGTATATATTCAAAATACTGTGAAGAAACTGATAACCTCTCCCCATGATATATCCTAGCCAAGTGTATTGGTGCGCTAGATTCAGGATCCTTTTTCCGAGAGGACGTGAGTTCGAATTCTAGTGTACCAAATTATTAGGCTTGGGAAGGGGATCAGTGGCTTGACTATGTAAGCTCAGCGAGAGTCGAACCAGCTTTAAATGAGCACCTGAAAAAATCTGGGGAAGGTAAACAGGAAGGGTGTGCGAAAGCACAGGATGATTGGTCCCCAACCCCCCATTGCACTTCCTGGCTGTAGGACTAAGGAACGGAGATCAGCACCGCCGGTAGGGACTGTAAAGTCCAATGCTGTATTCTTTATCTGTACCTTTTAAGGCTGTCTTAGCTGAGTGGATTGGTGCGCTGGATTTAGGATCCTTTGTCCAAGAGGACGAAGGTTTGAATCCTAGTGTACCCAATTATTTGGTTTGGGACGGCGTCAGTGGTGTTACTCTGTAGGCTCAGGCAGAGTCGACCCAGCTTTAAATGGGTACCTGGAGAAATCTGGGGACGGTACACAGAATGGGTGTGCGAAAGCACAGGATGGATGGCCCAACAACCCCCATTGCACTTTCTGGATGTAGGGCCAAGAAACGGAGATCAGCACCACCGTTTAGGGACTGTAAAGTCCAATGCTGTATTCTTTACCTTTATTTTTTACCATGATATATAACTTCTTCTTGGGAATTCAACACCAGGCCTACAGAAGGACGTCATGATGTGTGTTACCCTGGAAATGACTAATATCAACGGAAATTGTCTGTTTTAGCTTTAAAGCACTCATCAGCTTGTCATGTCCAACACAATTAAAAAAAAACTCGAATTCATCAGTATACTTTGTGAAGTAACGACGGCGTCAGAAAGAAAATTATCGGTAATATCATCATATCTTGGCTTTTGAGGGTGTTGGCTTCTAATTGCAGCTTATTTCAGGGTGCTGACCTGGATAATAGTAATAGTCGACTTGTAGCTGTAAAACTTTGTTTTAAGTTAAAATTTTAGAAGGTTTACAAACGGACTCTTAGTTTGCAAATGCAGGTGAAAGAGTATTGAGTGTCTTAAGAAGCTGTGGACGTCATTACACTCCAAAAAGATGTGAAGAAACTAAAAAATTGCAAAGCTCCTGGCATAAGTGGAATCTTTGTGGAGCTCCATAAGAACAGCTCTGGCAATATTCTGTTTTCGATCCTAATACTATTCAATACAATGTGGGACTCTGATATCATCCTGAAAGACTGGCATACAGGAGTTAGCCTACCACTGTGGAAGAAAAAAAGTACCAGGAGGCAGTTCAAGAGCTAAAGAGGGATAACGCTAATCTCAGTGCCAGTCAAGCTCTTTTAATGGTTCTGTTGCAGCGATGTTTTGCACACCTCTGATGAAAGCACAGAGTATAGCAAGCAGGTTTTATACCTGACCAATCAATGACAGAGCAGATATTCTCCATAAGACAATTCCTTGAGAAGGTGAAAGAGCTCCACTAGCAGGTTTTTATTTGCTTATGTCAATTTTAAGGCAGCATTCGACTCAGTTTATGGTTTATCCTTTATAATAGTGACTTCCAGTAAAAATATGTTCGCCTACTCATGGTCATGCATCAAAAGACTAAAATCTGTTTGTAATTGAATGGTATACGTCGTGCGTTCTTTCCAGTAGCTAAAAGGAAGATATGGTGGTCCAGTTGCTTCTGAGCTCTTTAACTGTATTTTTGGTCATGTTATGACGTGTACAACCTAGAAGTTGAGCTTTGGACTCAAGTTTTGGGATAGTCTTGTCACTGATTGTAAGTTTACTGATGACAAAGCAGTAATCACCAACTCCAAGTCCCAGCTGCTCATGGCTCTAAATGGGCTTCTGCGTGAAACTGCTAAGTCAGGACTATCTATTAACTATAAAAGGTGAAAGTCATGATAATGCAGCCAAATTCTTACGCCAACAATTCTCATTATTTCGTCACCGAAAACCAAATCGAAATGTTTAACCACTTCACTTATTTTAGTTCTAATATATTAATCGAATAGCTTCATCGACCGTAAGGTTTCTGTCTTTACGGCCATGGCCTTAGCTGTCTTTGGTAAACTGAGCCCTGTTGGTAAGAAGACAATGATAGAACAAGCCAACAAAATGATGATCAATGGAGGGTCAGTCCATTGGATCCTGCTACAAAGAGCTGAAAATTAGCCTGCAACTGCAGCTGTCCAGTACCGTCTCAATGCTCTTCAATCTAAGTGACTTCAGCCAATCGGAGGAATCCATTCCCAGACTTTGTCAGCAACGACCGCTTACGAATTATAGCTTCCCAGTCACCTATGTCACACCTGGTGGCAGAGCAGACACTTTTTTGGTTCAGACATCTTTTGCAATCACCTTCTAATACTCCTGCTCGGATTCTTTACAACTTTGACCAAGCCAGCAGTGGATGAAAGCATCCAAGAGGAAGACAAAACTTTCGGTTGAGTGATAGTCTCGGGATTTACCTGAACCAAGTTGGGATTTTTCAAAAGCCTTGGCTGCAGACCACCCCAAGTTGAGAATGCCGACGACGCTCGAAATTCCACCATGATATGAAGATTAAGTAAGTAAGCTAAGATTTTCCATGGGAAGATATTTTTAGGGGGTATTTTTAGGGGGGGGTGTGAAATGCCTACAACCAACATTTAGATAGCACCTTTTACTTGACAACCTTTTTTCTCAAAATTTTCTATCCATCTTCAATAATATCAAATTTTAGAATCTGCAGTATAATTTTCAATTATCCTTGGAAAGTGTTCTTAAATATTATTTACCATTCCTAAGATATTTTTGATATAAACTTTCGAAAACCTCTGGACACATATCCATAACATCCACCTCAGTATGCTCTGAAAATATCACTTTAATTAAATTATGGTTAGGACCAATAGTAGTAAAACAGATTTATTTCATAATTTTCTTATACATTTTCTAAGAGTTTTCCCTTCAAAAGCTTTTCTACATTCCTAGTAGTAGTTTTAAAAGTAGCAGTAGCTACAATAGTTAGTATTAGTAATAGTAGTATCAATCTGTGGATAGTGTCTTTGGATAGTGCAACGTTACCATCGTCATATCAAAAGATGTATGTGCCTGGTTATACTTGACAGTATAGCTCCCAATTACTCTCAAATGAGCATCCATGGACTAAGAAATATTAGGTCTATTGTTTGAATATTCCGCATTGAAAAACTTGACAAGTCACATCATTGACTTCTACCCTAGACTATGGTTCAACACATCAGAACTTTGGCCCACTTATTCAAGGAATCAAAAGATTGCAATTCAAGTTTGTAGTACACTCAGATGTTAAAGTTATTATATTAAACTATTTAGATAGGAACATTAGCAAATTTTGTCTTTCATTTGGTGATAATTTTTGGGACTGATAATTTTTCTTAGAAGCTTTTAGGTTAAATTCAAGATTTATTTATTCAATTGAATCCTTATGGAGACAAAACGATAGACTTTTTTAAGGTTAATAATAAGCCAAAGAATTTTTTGTTTCATTTCATTTAAGAATAGGGAATATATTTTTTAGGCTTCCACCTGAGTTCAAATACCTTTTATATTAAAAGACTGGAGATCTGCAACGAGATTTTATACCAAAGAAAAAAATCGGAATGTAATGAGACTTGTTTTTCTAGTGTTCACAGGCCACTAGTCAAGTGGGGAACCCCGGGTTATAACTGAGGATGAAATATTAAGCACACGAGGCTGTTAAGAAATACTTTAGGATTTTTTTTTTCTTCGAGATTTATTTTCTTGTCATTATATTTTATTCAAGATTGTTTTTCTTTGAGATTTTTATTTCCGAGAAATTTTTTTCTTCAACACGTTTTTTTCTTCAAAGTGTTTTTCTTCAAGATTTCTTAAGGACTTATTTTACTGGAGCTCAAGGCCTATTTGGCAGGTATGGAACACTAGCCAGTTATCAATCCCATACCTTAAACCGAGTGACAATGATTCAGCTTATCGTTTCTTTGGAAGGTATATCTAAGGGTCCACCATTATTCCCCAGGTTTTTGCTTTTATTTTGTTTTCCAAACTCTGTTTAAAGCGTAGGAAAGGTTAGTTTAGATTGAAACAGCAATTTCTAACTCTACAGGCAAAAATAGGGAATATTGAAATAAGAACAGGAACAAAACAGTGAAAAAATTGTTGGAGCACGGAAAAAACGCAGAAATGAAAGCTAAGTTTATAAAATTCCCGGCCTGTGAAATTATGTGGCAACCCCTTGGCATCCCTGTGACACACATTATAATTTCTAAGGCACTTTCAGTCATCTTATTACAAAAATAACCCTATAATGAAAAATTTACCATATTTCAAGCAAGAATCTATTTTTGTCACAAACATCCCTATTTTAAGTAAACAAAAGTCATTTGAAGCATGCATTTGATTTTTTTCATCTTGTTTCAAGCGAAACCACAGTTTAAAACGTTGATTCGCATCTTTTCTTTTATTGTCTAACATCAACACAGTTCATGCCCCACCATGGCAATATGCGGCTGTCCCGTGGCATTCCTTTAATACATATTATCATTTCTAAGGCAGTTTCAGACATTTTCCCATAAAAATAACCTTAAAATCTGAAATTCACGATATTTTAAATAAGAATTCATTTTTGTAACAATCCTACATATTTATTAGCAAACGAAAGTCATTTAAAGCATGCTTTTGAATTCTTTCATGTCTTTTCGTGCAAAACCACAGTTTTAAACGTTCATTTGCATATTTTCTTCGATTTTTGAAAACCAACGCAGTTCATACCCCAGGGTGACAATAAAAGGCTAACCTGTGGCATCACTGTAATACATTTTATTATTTCTAATACATTTTCAGAAATTTTCTTGATATAAATTATGTTTTAAATCCATTGGTTTGAATTTTCGCAAGCCAACCCCTTCGTGATGCCCCCATGGTTGTCCAAGCCCCACAAAGAAAATTTGCAGCAGGGCTGTGGCATCCATGTGACACGTAATATCATTCTTAAGTAATTTTTAAAGGGTTAAATATCGTTATATATATTGTTTGTTAAACTCTGGGGTTTAAAATTAATTCCTTAAGCCTTTTCCTATACAAATAACATTATAAACTAAAATTAAACTTTGTTTCTATTTGAGCAACGGGACTTTCCAATTTATTGTTAGAACGTGATAGGCCAAGAAAATTTAACCCACCATGAAATTCTATGACTGGTCGGTGGCAGCTTGTGGAACACATTAGCTATCCTGAAACATTTTAAACCATTTTACTACAAAAAAATAACCATACAAACCGTATATACTAAAATCAACTGTTTAAACTTAAGAAAACTTCCAAGTAGTGTTACTTTCGATGAATTTTGACAATCCACTCCAGCGTGGCACAATGGGGCTTTCCAGTGACATTCTGTGACACGCTTTTTCATCATATATTGTAATAATGGCACTTGCTCAGTATCTAATCTAGCTATTACAATTTTAGAAAATCTGGACCTAGAAAACTTTACTAAAGAAGAAAAAAATAAAAAATTACGCAGACAAGAAGAGTATTGGATCCATGCCCTAGGTACCGCGTATCCTTTTGGGCTAAATGATCGAGTTGCGAAATACGGAGACATGTCGAATGTAGTTGCTAATTGTATCAATGGGTTAACTGAGCACCCTTCTTTTAATTGCCCCACTAAACGTAAAAACCGATCAAGAGGACATAGGAAAAATAAAAAAAAAGAATTATTTAGATTTAAATGCTTTTTTAATCGATTTAGGTCACATATTTTAGACTAATGGAATGACTAGTTTAATAAAATCTTTAAATAAGTTATCAAGGAATAATTTAATAAAAGTATTCTGGATTGCAAAAAGTAGAACAACATGTAACTCAAAAAATAAATTAATTTATGATGCAGTTTGCATTTTAGCTAAATCAAAATTTATTTCAAAATATAATAAATCTGATAAAATTGTAAATAAGGATAATAGATTATATTTGTCTATTAATTTTTGTTCTAAACAAATAGAAGATATTAATTTGCCAAGAATCTTAAACCAGCGGAGAGTAAAGAATGCCCTTCCATGTAATTTGGTGTATAATGGTAGTCCAATTTTAACATATAAATTTTCAAAAACAATTGGTCAAATGATTTTTAACTATAATTCAATACTTAAAAAACCGGACAGGGGGAGTAATTGGAAACTGGTTTGCAATTGTGAGCAATTTTTACCGTATGTGGATCAAACTTATAAGCATATTGTAACGGGGGATTTGTCCATTATAAAGCATCGTGATCTTCAAAATATAATGAAAATGGGTGCTAAGTTCCGTCTTTCTTACCGCATAAGGCCAGCAGATATTCTTAGGGGATTAAAGAATGATTTAAACTTATTTATTGATAATTGGTGCAAGAAGGAGAAAACTACTAAAGATAGATTTCAGAATTGGATAAATTTGATTTTGACTAGTGTAAGAAATAGCATGTATAGAATTAATCCAACAGATTCTGTGAAAAATTCAATATTTTATAATGCCAATATGAAACAAGCAATTGCTAATATACAGAATGAATTTATAATTGTACCAGTTGATAAAGCCAGCAATAATTTTGCCATAATTTGTCAGAAACTCTATTGTGATATTTTATCAAAAGAGTTACAAACAACAAATACATACGAAAAGACACATATGGAGGAGAATAGTTTAATTGAAAATATAGAAGACAGAATTTTGAAAAATTTCAATATTAAAATAAATAAATTTAAAGCATATTGCTCCGGAATTAAAAAATTTTCTAACTTTAACCCATATTGGAGTGTTAATAACTCGTTACAAGTGATAGATTCTTTGGTGAATGTTTCAGCTAAAAGAGTCGATTCATTTGATTTTACTACTTTGTATATAAATTTGTCACTAAATTTAGTATTCGAAAAATTGAAAATGGTGATAAAGAAATCTTTTCTTTTGTCTAATATCGGATTTTTGAAAATTGATACTTTTAATAAAAAAGCCCGATGGACGAATTTCTTTAGAAGTACTATTAATTCAAGATGTTATAGCTTGGATATGGTATGCGATTTATTGGAATTTGTTCTATTTAATACATTTATAAGATTCAATGGGAATTTATATAAACAAACTGTAGGTATTCCTATGGGTGGGAATGCGAGTCCATTCAGAGCAGACCTGTTTTTAAGTCAATTAGAATATGAATATATGATAAATAAAAATAGCCCAAGCAAAGTAAAATATAACCTTTCAAATAATAAAAGATATCTGGACGACCTCTTAGCAATAAATTGTGCAGAGTTTATTGAGATTTCAAAAAATATTTATCCACAAGAGTTAATTCTGGAGCCTAGCTATGGGATGGGACACTCCGACCATTTCTTAGATTTAAATATTAATATTTCAAATAATAATAACTTAGTTTTTAAATTATATAATAAAACGGATGATTTTAATTTTGAAGTAATTAATTTTCCATTTCTTGAAAGTAATATACATTCAAATATTACTTATTCGGCTTATTATTCCCAATTATTTAGGTATGCAAAAATATGCAGTAATTACAAAGATTTTAAAAATAGA
>JAQQPU010007579.1:19774-35139 GCA_029168905.1 Artemia sp. Kazakhstan ARC1039 | reverse complement strand
CAAGGATACGATTGAACTTTTAGTCCCGTTTTAATTGGGGTAGTTGCTTGTCTTAATTGGTGAATAACGGTAATAACGAGAATAATGGTGAATAACGGTAATAACGATAATAACGGTAAATAACGGTAATAACGGTTCATTTTTTGCAGTAAAATTAATTAGGTGTATAGTGCTAATACTAGTGTTATAAAATTACCGTAAAATAAAAACTTGGTAAGTAAAATCGGTAAAATAAGGTAAAATAAGATACTTCCTAGGAAATAAAGGGTAAAATTGGTGTTTTAGAATTGCCCTGTAGCTACAAGATCAGTTGAGCATTTCTTTTTCAGCATAACTTACAGCTTTTAATGAAATTTGTAATGATTCTGATTTTCCTCGGTTTAAAAAAGGTAATGCCCCTTCATCTAGAGTTTCATCAATTTAATTAACTGTCTACTTTATCCCTTTGGTAATTTCGTGCCTAGAGTAATACCTCAGCAATAGGACAGTTCCTGATTTCGGTTATTCATTTTGTAAAAAAAAAAAAAAAAAAAAAAAATACAATAAAATGAAATTTACCATTATTTGGGAGTAAAATCATATTAGTAATTGTTTTCCACATTTAAACCTAAGAAATGTTACCCTAACATCCTTGCATATTTTAAATAGCCGTATTCAGCCACATTCCTAATATCATATACATGTTACTTTTCATTTATTTATAAAAGTAACGAATACAAGTAAAAAAGAAGTTTGTAACACTTTGATGACTTCGATTAACTCAGTACTGGATCGTAATAGTGGAACATTCAGTCACTTTCACAGTCATTAAGAGTGTCATCAACGGGATTTGCTCTTCTTCCGTCTTTGATTCTGATTCAAGTGACCGTACCTTTCCCGAAGCCCCCCTACCCCAAACAAAAGTTTTGGATAGAGCCTTGAGGATTATATATTAATTTCTATCTCCCCACCCCAACCCCTTAGAGCTAATTCTGTACTTATATGAAGATACTTTCAAAACAATTGCTGAAACATAAGGACCATTAAACTAGACTACGGATTTCTTTTGGACAATGTAGTCAGTAACAACTCATTCGATAGCAATCGGTTGAAAAGCCGGCTAAACCTTAGAATAGGGTACTGAAACTTTCAATTTCCAGTTGACCGAGCCCCCTCCAAAGCTATTTCGACCACCCCTTCCACATGAAGTGCCACTGGGAAAAAATAAACGAACTGTTATTAATACATTGAACCCTTACGAGTTTTTACTATAGGTAATGCAATAGGATTCCCCCTGACTCAAACAGGAGGGTAGAAATTTCAATACCCTTCTAATCAAAATCCGAAATTATCCAAGGGGAAAATAGGGGGAATTTTTCGTGGGGCAGGGAGGAATATTCCGTGGGAGGATATTTTCAGGGGGGAAGTAAACGCCGGCTCCCAGGGAAAAAACGTCATGAATACAAAATTTCTCTAAGATGTGAAATATAAAATAAAAATTAGGATATTGATTCTACTTTGGCCCTCCACATTGTTGAAAATCCAGATCATATAGTTCTTTTTGATGAGGCAACTTTAATATTTGAAGGAGATGGTTTTCCACTTTCTCTCTAGGAAGTCAATTGAACAGTCTTTCTTCTGCTCAAGTTAAAGATAATTCAAAAGTTTAGTTTTCCTTTTTTTTGTATTGAAAACGGCTGAGTGGAAGTCCCTGACGAAATATTTGTTTCTATAATTTTCACTTCTTTTTTGTCCGCTGGCTCACATTTTTTTCGGCTATTTAATATCATTTTTTTTTTCTTGTTTGTCATATGTAAATCCTGCTTGTAGCCCTTTCTGTCTTTAACAGTTCACAGAACTAATATAATTTTATTTCAGCTAATATTTCACCATTTTAAAATTATAATACACTTTATCGTTGTGATAACAAAGACCTAAATCAGACAGACGGTCTTTTAAACCGGGTAACAGTTATACGCAAAACAAAATCTTTTTCTGGAATCCTCTTCGCGCTTTTGTGCTCTGAGAATTGCAAGGCGTCGTAAAATACAAAGCCGTTCTTTTGCACTAAGATCTTACATCAAAGATCTCACATCTTTCTGCAAAGATTTCCGTTATTTTAACTCGTATTTGATCTAAGATCTTACAGCTCACTGATGTTAGCAAAAAGTGTGGAAGACGCCATCTTTCTGCCATACAGAACAATGATAAGAGAACTTTGATGATATACTCATCATTGTCCTTAAACCGCTGATTAGAGCAGAATGATGAAAGACGTTTGCAAAAGAATGCTATAAGATGTAAGATCTTAGTGCTTAGATTTCACTTTTATGCGCTCTTTGTCAAAAGATGTAAGATCTTAGCACAAAGATGAGTAAAAGAACAGCCCTTATGTCAGTAAAATATGCAAGATACCGGTAAAATACGTAAAATACCGGTAAAATACGTAAATTACGTAAAATAGGTAAAATACCAATTTTACAGGGGTCCGTAAAATTATGGCAAAATACGTAAAATACTCAATGTTAACATGACCAATTTTACCAGTTCCAACACTAGCTAACACTGCTATAATTAAGTAAAATTCTGCAGTGTAAATTATCTTTTTTGTTGTTATTAAGTAAATTATGTTTATGAACTTATATCAGACTAAGAATAAGAAAAGGGGCTGAAAGATCCTTTCTCTAGTCTATTTTTAATAGATTTTTTTTCATTTACTTATTAGCACAAATAATGGTTAGCACAATGATTGTTTCTCTCTTCTTTTTTCCTTGTTTTTATTTTTTACCTTTTTACTTATTTGTCATTTGAAATGTAAATTATGTGTCATATTTTACTTATTTGTCATTCAAATTTTTTACTTTTCCGTCAAACATTGGGAATTGCCTTTGTAATGAATGAAATCTAATATTTCAATGCTCAATCAATCAATCAACCAATTTATTCAATCAATAAACTTAACAAAATACATTTCAATATAAACTCACCCGTAAGGCTCTATGGCCAGGAAAAAAAACATTTGATATTATTCAAATGGTTCGTTTATAAATGCAAAATTATACATTACAAATGAATTACAAATGAATTTTATATTTGATAAAAAAAAAACTATATTGGCTATACGTCATATTGTCGAAACAAATAGCAATTCGGAAACTTGAACTCCAAACATCGTATCCCAAGCTGGTAATTTAGCTTTGCTGTTTACTTTTTGTGTTTTACGTTCTATGGGTTTTAAGCACTCCGTTTCTCAAATCATTTAATTTTAGGGGATACAATGTCCGCTGGTGCGTACTCAAGGGGACGGACTCCGGACCCGGCCTCCCCCCCCCACCCCGAAATCTCACGATTTTCTTTATTTTCCCATAATTTTCTGATACGTCTCACAGAATAAGGGATATAAAGGATTTGACCCCCCCCCCCCGAAACAAATTCCTGCGTATGTGCCTGAATGTCTTACCTTTTATGGAGGGCACATGAGAATTCTCTTTTAAGGGGGGGGGAGTATCATATATATCATATATATATATATATATATATATATATCATAAAGGCAGCGCAATCGCGCTGCCTAAGTAAAGAACGATGTTGGCACAATGTATTATTTTTTTTTCCATACCAGGGCACTTCGTATCGAACGAGCCGTCGTAGAAACTCGGAAAAGGGCTCATTCGATTGGAAATTGGAACGGCTAGTGCCCTTTTTAATAGTCGAAAGTGATTGAAAGGCAACTAACACCCCTTCCACGCCCACCATTTCCCCAAACACATCCAATCAAAATTTTGAGATAGCCATTTTGTTCAGCGTAGTTGATTTCCAGATAGAAATTATGTTTTGTGGAGGACACTCCCCCACAGCCCTCAGGGCAAGTGTTTTAAGTTATGCCCTGGGGGCATATAAGAAAGATGTTGGCACAATGTATTATTTATTATTTTTTCCCCTTAGACTAGGGCACTTTGTATTGAAAAAGTTGTCGTAGAAATTTCGAAAAGGGCTCATTCAATTGGAAATTGGAGTGGTTTGTGCCCTTTTTAATAGTCGAAAGTGGCCGGAAGGCAGCTAACACCCCTTCCTCGCCTACCATTTTCCGAAACACATCCAATCAAAATTTTGATATAGCCATTTTGTTCAGCGTAGTTGATTTCCAGACAGAAATTATGTTTTTGAGGAGGACACTCCCCCACAGCCCTCAGGGCAAGGGTTTTAAGTTATGCCCTGGGGGCATGTAATGGGTTTGTTTTTTCTAACCCTATTTTCGAGCATGCGGTTCGAGATTGCTGCATCACAACCCCGTAATTCTCACTCACTTACCCTAATTCTGAAGGCTACCATATTAAAGTGGCTCCTGGCCTGAACAGACCAGGGACGGCCAAATGCCTATCTAGCCCTCCATACTCATTATTTGCTCAAGAAAGCTAAGGGACAAACCACTAATTTATGGTTAAAGTTTTGATTTATAATATTGACAGTATATAATGAAAATAATAATAAAATAAACTTATATGGAACGATACAGCTTACCACCCTGATCCAGTCCCGGTCACCAAACAACTACCTTCACTGAGATTCAATTCAAAACTAACTCAATCCTTCGAGGTCTTCATTCAATTTCACATTGCATGAATCCTTCGAGGTTCTCATGTAGGTTCAAAACTGATAATTCTTCTCCTGTGGGATTTCATCACCTGAACATGTTTCATTACATACCTTCTCCCCTTATCGAAGGCTCGCCCACGAGCCTCCAAAGTCTGAACCACGGTCCAGAGCCTTTTTTTTTAGAAAAGAAAAAAAAGGTGATCTCCCAGCCATAGATAGCTGTCGCAAAAATTTGGCCCTGCAACTGACTAACTAGCCACTCATCCAACCCATAAAATTTAAGGCAAGGGAATTCTAATTCCCAAAAGAGCAAAACAAAGGGAACCCAAGCTGACCAAGGAGGGATTACTAATTTTTGTACCATCTTACAGCCTTATCCGCCTCCAAGGATCAAAACCAGGGCTACAAAAAAAACATTGATACTTTACATTAATTAATGTTTAAAATTGCAAAAATTTTGTTCTTAAGGTGGATGCCATGGACTTGTTAAGAGACAATGCATACGTCCCGATTGGGTAGGGTCACGTGTTTTAAACACGACTTGCTCATTCTTAAATAGCTCTAGACCAAGAAACCAACCACGGAGAACTGCGAGGAACCAACAACAAGGGATGAGATAAAGGGGAAATTACTTTACTTATTGGACCAATAGGAAAAATAACATCCCACAGAAGGAGAACTGTCGACCACCAAAATCATAGAAACAAAATTACTACCGAGGTCTATGAAGGTGGCAACCAAAATCTAACGAGGGACAGATCAGAGCGGGAAAAAAGAAACATCAAAATAACTCCACATGATACGAACATAACGGGTATACATATAAATACACAACATATATAATAATAACACTAAACATTTAACGCTATTGGTTTAATGACTGGACTTCTGTACTGGCATGGGGTGGGGTTGTGGCTGACGGCTTAGTATCTTGCCTGGAGGAATATCGACTGAATGATCACATTTTTCGCTTTACTAAAGAAGTTCTATCTACCAACAATTAGGGTTGTATCTTTCTGGTGGATGACGATTTTTTTGGGAACGACGGATGGGCACTGATGGCTCAGTAAGACTTTCACTGGCAATTGACGAGGGGGATAGCGATGAATCTACTTCAAGATCGTGAACATCTGGCAGGAGCTGCTGGTATTGTGGGACATCGCCGGGGAGGGGAGGATCTACTGCGCTGGTCAAAGGTTGGAAGGAGAGCTGATAAAATGAACCATTGAAAAGGTGATAACGGTGTCGACCGGTGCCGATTTAAAGTGTTGGAGGGGTTGGGTTGTCGAACAGAGTGGCTGGTAGCTGCAGATTTAACGGGGTAGAAGTAGGCTGTGTTGGTTGGTTCAAACGGCTGACAGTACTGTGAACGAGCGATGCCGGTAGTTGCGTATATTCAGAGCCAATTGATGATGGTGATTTGGCTGTTAACATGTCCGATTCAAGCCCTACGGTTGCTTCAGTGGGACTTGGGGTTCGAGGTGAATCAGTGGTGATTGTCAAGCCTGTAGGGGTAAATGGTCTTGCAGATGAAGTAACCATCTCATTTGATGCTTGCTCATTTGAGGCCTCCAATTGCCGCTCCTGTGATAGCACTGTCTTTTCTGCCGCTAGTGTTGGCTCCTCCCCTCTGGTGGCTTGGTGTGACGTAAGAATACACTGTAGAGCATTCTCCTGAAAAAGAGAGTTATGTGAGTTTTCTTTTGAGGGGTGAGGAATGGTCGGAACACCGCTAAAATGGACCTGTTTTGGTTTTACTCGGGGCTGGGGAGTTGGTGCACATTGACAAGACTGGCCATGCAATGATCCACTACTAGGAAGCTCAGTCTGCCAATTTTTGACTGGATCTATTGGGTAATACGAGCAATCATCAAGGACCTTTGGGATAGAGCTCTTGAGTTTTGCTACAGGTGTAGACGCAACCGGTTAAGGTTGAGGGGAGATCTCTTCCGGTACCTGGTTGATTTTATCAGGCTCAAAAATCCAAGAGGACTTCAAATTCGACCGAGCCAAACGTTTATAATGTACCACCTCAGTTTTTGTTTCCGACGGTTGAATTTCATAATTCAGACCTTCGTTTAACTGCCGGATAATAGGATAAGGCCCTTCAAAACGAACCTTTGCAAGTTTACCACCCGGACCTGGAGGCTGTGGTACCTTCAAGAAGACAATATCACCCGGGTTCAATGCTTTAAACCTAGTTGCCTTCACGTCTGAAAAATATAAATGTTTTTACTTTCATAACTTTAATAAATCAAATAATATTAAAATACTAACATCAGTATATGTATATTAATACTAAATATCAGCATATGTATATTAAACTGACAATTCACATTCATTTGTATTTTTTTCAGTAAAGTTCAAATTATCTTCTGGCCTTGGGAAGTTATAGGGGTTTTGAGCCCTAGTCATGTCAATTTTTGCTCGTTTTGAGTTTGACTCGATTGTTTATTGTAATTTCTGTTCGTTTTGGGTTTCATTTATTTATCGATGCTGATTTGTGGTAGTTTCACGCTTGGTAGATTATTTGATTTTATTTTTTGGTCAATTTTGGTTTAATGGAGTTCTTTACTTTTCTTTGAAAAACTTATTTTTAGAAAAGTTTTTTTTAAATTAATTTCAAGAAACATATATAAGATATCCAAAGCAATAACTTTAACTAGTAGCTTTGTGTGGAGCGGGCTAGGAAAGAATTTGAAAAAATTGGGGGACTAGATTTCTCAACACCCGTTTCCAATTGCTAACAAATTTATTTTTTTAAATGATTTTTTACTAATAGTACCTAAAATAAAATACTTAAATTAAAAATCTTGATTGCCCCCCAAAATACACACAGGGGTTCAATATGGAGTAGATGAAGCGACAAAAGAAAAACAAAAGAAAGAAGAACACACTCACAGAGAAGACAATACTACCAATCAATTCAAATATTTTTACTAACACATAGCAGGGTTTGTCCTATCAAGGGTGGAAAAATATCGACCGCGACACTGCTCAGCCATTGTTAGTGGCTCATTTAACCCGTAGGCTAACACTAGTCTTTTGTTTCTAGCCCATTGAGGTATACGCAAGAGAAATTTCGCGAAACGAAAATATACGGATTTAATAGTCTTCTTATCAGTAGCGGTAAACATATTCCAAAATAGAGTCAATGGGAGGACACGAGGCATCGCAAAAGCGTTGTAGACCTGGGCTAGAATACGTCTGCTGTAGCAAGCTTTACAGCGAACTAGCATACCAAACGCTTTTCTAAGTTTCTCTCTTAGATGAGAGATAAGGAGAGCCCTTGTCGTTTTTACATTATCCCCTATCGGGAGACCGAGATGCTTAATAAAAGCAGATAACTGAACACTCTGATTTCCTAACTGTACGCATCCGACATCACCGACAGATTTGACCTCGCTTTTCGATGCATTAAATTTGAGACCAATTTCGGCATATTCCCTACTAAGCACAGAAAAATTCTCATTAACAGACAATAAGGTTCTACGTAAATTCTGAATGTCGTCAGCTTAATTGAGTATTACCTTACTTTAGATCCGCCTGTGCCTCCAGAGGCACCCAGGTCATCAAGAAGGAGCTGCCAATCTTCCTGCAGGTTTGCTGCTGCCATTGTGTCCTCCCACTGAGGTTGGATTGATGCGTGCAGGTTACGGAGATCTGTCTGGTACGTTCGAAGCAGGGTGTTTCTGGGTCTGCCACTACGGCGTGGACCCGATGGTTGCCAATGGAGTGCGGCATTGGGTAGTCGGAGATTGTCCATACATAGTACTTGGCCATGGTATCTCCATCGGTGAACTCTTATGATATATGTCACAAGAGGCTGGCCCGTCTTGTCGCGGATGGATTGGTTTGTTATTCTCATCTGCCAACGGATGTTGAGGATTCTTGTAAGGCATGTCTTTTCGAAAGCAAGTATTGTTCTCGCTTGTTCCTTGTTTAGATGTCAGGTTTCGGCTGCGTAAAGCAGCACTGGCATAACATTGCTATAGAAGAGTCGTAGCTTTAGCTGTATAGAGAAGCTTTGGGACCACCAAACTTTCCGTAATCTATTGAAGGCCCCATTGGCTTAGCCAATTTTTGTGAGCACTTCTTTTGTAGTCGATTCGGTGCTTTTTATTATGCTTCCTAAGTATTTGAAATAGACGACTTACTCTATGTGTTGGTCTCCGCAAGTGATGCTCAGGGGTGAGTCTGTGGTAGCCATGCATTTTGTTTTCTCATTATTTATTTTCAAGCCGACCTGGCCATCTCTCTCCCTCACTTTGTCAAGGAGTCCTTGGAGTCTTCGCTTGGATGATTCCAGGACGGCGATGTCGTCAGCGAAGTCTAGATCGCTGAGGCGTATTTCGGGATTCAGCTGGATTCCATCTGTGCTTGTACTTCGAAGTATGTAATCAATGACGATTATCAAAAGCAGTGGTGACAAGGCGCAACCTAGTTTAACTCCTGACAGAATGTGGAAGAAACGACTTTGGCCGTTCTGGTGTCTTTACACAGCACTCGCTATCTTCACAGAGCGAAACGACCAGGGAAACTATCTTTTCAGGGATTCCGTAATGTAGTAGGATCTTCAACAGACTTCGGCGGTCCACTGAGTAAAATGCCTTCTCAAAATCTATGAATATCATATAGATTTTGGAGCACAACTTTCTACCTTCTTCTGTCAGTAGCTGCAGAGTAAATATCAGGTCCGCACATGAACGGTTCGGTCTGAATCCATGTTGCTCATTGCGAAGGTATCTGTCGAGCTGCGAGCTGATTCTCTACAGTAAAATGTATGTCATCAATTTTCTAGGTTTGGAAAGCATACAGATTCTTTACAAGTTGCCTGGGAGGGATCCATCGCCTTTCTTAAAGATCCTCACAAGGGTGCTGCGTTTCCAATCTGAAGGTATCTTGGCGGTTTTCCAGACTACTGCGAACAGTGCTGTCCAATACTTGAGGCAGGTCAGAACAGTCGCTTTTATCATTTCCGCGGGTATCCTGTCTTCGCCAGGCGACTTCTCATTTTTCAGCTTCTTTGCTGCTGCTATAATTTCTTTGCATGACGGCAGATCCATGCTGATGTGTAAGGAAAACAGTTTTGTTGCTGGGATCGTCTGGCGGGAGGTCTGTTCAACAGCTTCTCGAAGTTGCTGACCCAGACATCGTTTACGTCACACTGCTCGGTTATCAGGAAGCCCGAGGGGTCTTTTACTGGTCCTTGTTGAATAGATGATTTATTTTCAATAATCTCATTAGTGATTTTATAGACGGCTTTTGAGCCAACTCTCTTTGCTGCCTCTTCTGTCTGGGCTGCTTTCCGCTCCAGCAGGTTTCTTTGGTCTTTTCTGGCACTCTTCTTTACCGCTTTATCTGCGGCTCTGTATTCATCGTATCTAAGGATCTGTCGGTCGGGGATTTGTCTTTGGATAAGTGATGCTTTTACTTTTTTTTCTATGTCTCTGTGAGTTCCCACGTTTGGTCAGATAGCCACTGGTCTTTTGGGCTCTTACGGTACCCAATGATGGCTTTCGCGGCATCGTGAAAGCACAACTTGCTTTCTCAGTATTTATCGCTATCTGCATCATCTGGTAAAGACAAAACTTCAAATGTGTTCTGCATCTCTAGTTCAAAGGCTTGCTTGAATTCTCTCACCCTCAGTTTCTCCGAGTCGAAGACTAGGTTTAAGGAAGCCTTTTTATGCGTTTCTATTTCTTTTTAATGTTAGGCAGATTTTAGCTACCATTAGATTATGATCTGAGTGAACGTGAGCTCCTCTATATCCCCTTATATCAAGTAGGCTTGATCTCCACTTCTTGCTCCAAAGACAATTGTCAATCTGATTTCGGGTGTGGCCATCGGGAGATGTCCAAGAATATTTGTGTACATCCCGATGAGAAAATAGGGTACCTCCGATTACAAGGTCGTTGAGGAGCGTGAAGTCGATAAGTAGCTCTTCGTTTTCGTTTCGCTGGCCCAGGCCATGCTCGCCGAGAAACTCTGGGGAAAAGGATCGGTCGTTCCCTACTTCCGCGTTAAAGTTTCCTAGAAAACATGCTAAGTCATGCCGTGGTATGTCGTTTGCTACGGAGGTGAAAGCTCTGTAAAATTTGTCTTTTGATTCGTTGGTGGCGTCATTGGAGGGTGCTTAGCATACTACTACTGACAGTTCTGCATGCGCACCGATGAAGCGGGCTTTCAGGATTCTAGGTGATACTGGCGTCCAGTGTAGTAGAGCTTGGGAAGTCTTGTTTTGTCATCATTAGGGCTACTCCGAATTCACGCTTTTGCTGCAATCCGCTGTGTATAATGGTCACATCTCTATCCAGTTTATTTGATCCAGATCCTAGCCATCGAACCTCCGACAGAGCCAGAAGGTCGAGGTGGTAATATTGCTGTGCTCTCAGTACTTGTTCAGTCTTGGAGGTTAGAGACGTTGTGCGGACATTCCAGAAACCAAATTTGAGGTGTTGTTGCGCATTCATAAACCTTGTCCTTTTGCATGCAGAGGTCGTCATCAAAAAGGGGTTCGATCCGTGGCCCAAACTTGATGTTTTAGTTGTAGTTAGATTTTCCCCCGAGGGCAGTATATTTTACCCCGAGTGCTACTTATAATTCATCCTTACCTTCAAAGACAAGCTTGTATGAACGAGTTTGTCGAATTCTCACTGCTTTTGTGCGATTCCTAATCATTGAACATAGATCGTTCGGCGAGACCTTATCGGGAACATGTCTTATAATACCACAATTAGCGGGAAGTAATAATCGTTTTGATTTTAAAAAACAGAAAAAGTAAAACATATAAGAAGTTGATGCCCAGTTAGTTGTTGAGCTGCTCATGGATTGAAATGCTAAGCATGGAAAAATGTTGATTTAGAGGGAAATATTAGATAAAGATAATGATATGAAGACAAAAACAATTCTTTTAGACACATATCTACACATAGATTGCGCTGGATATTAGCAATAGAGATTATGCATAGAATATATTCTGTGTGAAGTGTATTCAGGGCCGTATCCGGGATTTTTTTTTGGGGGGGGGGGGGTGTAAAAAGGATTTTTCGGGTGGTCGGGGTAAAAAACTAACTTAAAAATATAAACTATTTTTATAATGATTTTTGTTACGTTTTTCGAGTCGGACAAACATTTTTTTGGGGGGAGGGGCAGGGGTTCATCCCTTCCTGGATACGGCCTTGAGTATATCACAAAAAAATTAAATGCTGCACATTTACTTTACTTTTATATTTTTGATTTTATTTTAAAGGTTCACAAGATATTTTTACCAGATATTTTTTTTCCAGCATGCTTAGGTATTGTATTACACACACAGAACTTAAGTATGAGTTATGCATGAATAAAAATTGCATAACTTTGCAAAAAAAAAATGTTTTTACTTTTCTAACTTTAATAAATCAAATAGTATTAACATTTTGATTATTAAATATCAGTATATGTATATTAAACTGACAATGGATATTCATTTGGAATTTTTTTTAGTAGTGCACATTATGTCCTGGCCTTGGGAAGGCATGGGGGTTTTGAGCCCAACTTATGTTAATTACTGCTGGTTTTGAGTTTGAGTCGGCTATTTATTGTAATTTCTGTTCGTTTTGGGTTTTATTTATTTATCGATGCTGATTTGTGGTAGTTCCACGATTGGTAGTTTATTTCATTTTATTTTTGCTCATTTTTTGTTTAATGGAGTTCTTTACTTTTCTTTGAAAAACTTATTTTGTGGAAAAAGTTTTTTTAGTTAATTTCTGTTCGTTTTATATTGACATAGTCTTTTCAGAGAAAAAGAAAATAATGCTTTAAATTTTTTCGATATCTTAAAAATTTATAGTTTGGCCTGCTATTTGTATGCTGGCGAAAAATTTTCAGCAATTTTTAACAACATACACCCTCTTAAAAACCTGGACACAAATAGTAGTGTTTAATTTAGTTTCATACCTCCTCTAGTTGACCTGAAATGGAAAACTTGATACCATTCGCTAAAAAATCTGTTCAATTTCTTTGAAAGCTTGGATACACTTACGCTATTTTGATTTGGTTAAATTTTAAGAGCAGAAGCAGCCCCGAAAGTTTGAACATAATACCCTCAGTCGTTCTTGGGATACTGCTGAGATGCCTTATTGGGAATTAGCATTAACACAGTGCGTTTTGATTTAATCTTATGGCAACATTTGGTTTTTAAACATAAAGTCAAATGGGAGGGTGGGCGTGGGAGGCGGATTAGTTTCCGTCCAATCACTTTTGACTATTAAAAAGGGCATCAGCCCTCTCTATTTTCAATCGAATGAGCCCTTTTCGAAGTTCCCACGACAACTTTATTCATTTTATTGAGTAGGGGTGATATAGTCGCTTATTAGTTATTTTTATGTGATAGGTTTTTTTTTTTTTTTTTTTTTTTTTTTTTTTTTTTTTTTTTTTTTTTTGTTTTTTTTTTTTTTTTTTTTTTTTTTTTTTTTTTTTTTTTTTTTTTTTAGGCCTAGTTGGGGTAGTGATCTCCTTTACTAGCTTAGCTTTTGGATTTTGTTATTTTTGGTTGATGAATAAACCCTTATTTATTTAAAAAAAAAAAAAAAACTCCTTCGATACAAAGTCACCTGGCCTAAACAACAAAAACAACAAAAAACTATTACATTATACCCATATCGATCTTTACTATAAAAATGTCAAGCCTTCCAATCACTTTCGACTACTAAAAAGGGCACTAGGCCTTTCGATTTCCAATCGGATGAGCCCTTTTTGAGTCTCTACGACAACACTTCCTGTAAAAACCTTATGTGTCTCCAGGGCATAAATTGAAACCCTCACCCTAAGGGCTGTGAGGGTGATTGTCATCCTCTAAGACCTAATTTCCAGAACTTTCAACTACGTTAAACAAAATGGCTATCTCCAAATTTTGATTGAATGTGTCTGGGAAATTGGTGGGCGTGAGAGGGGCGTTAATCTTTCTCCAATCACTTTCAACTATTAAATAAGGCACTAGCCCTTTCAATTTACAATCAAAGGAGCCCCTTTGAAGTTTCTACGACAACGCTTTCAATAAAAACCCTATATGCCCCCAGGGAACAACTTACAACCCTGAGGGCTAGGGGGTGGGGGGTTGTCATCCTCAAAGACCTAATTTCCAGAACTTTCTATTACGTTTAACAAATTGGCTATCTGAAAATTTTGATTGGATGTGTTTGGGGGAATGGTGGGCGTGAGAGGGGGGTTAGTTACCCTCCAATCACTTTCAACTATTAAAAAGGGCACTAGCCCTCTCAATTTCCAATTGAACGAGCCCCTTTTGACGTTTTTACGACAACTCTATCATTAAAAACCTTATATGCCCCCAGGGCATAACTTACAACCTTTGCCCTGGGGACTCTGGGGAGTTTGTCATCCTTAAATACATAATTTCCGGAACTTTCAACTGCGTTTAATAAAATGGCTATCTCTAAACTTTGATTGAACATGTTTGGGAAAATGGTGGGCGTGAGAGGGAAGTTAATTACTCTCCACTCACTTTCGACTATTAAAAAGGGCAATTTAAATTTCCAATCAAATGAGTCCCTTTTGAAATTTCTACAAAAACTTTCTATATAAACCTTATATGCCCCCAGAGCATAACTTACAACCCTTACACTGTGGGCTCTGATGGGGTTATTATCCTAAAAGACCTAATTTCCAGAACTTTCGACTACGTTGAACAAAATGGATATCTCAAAATTTTGATTGGATGTGTTTGGGGAAATGGTGAGCGTGAGAAGAGGGTTAGTTGCCCTTCAATCACTTTCGACTATTAAAAGGGCACTAACCCTTTCAATTTTTAATTGAATGAGCCCTTTTTGATGTTTTTACGACATCGCTTTCTATAAAAACCTTACATGCTCCCAGGGCATAACTTACAACCCTTGCCCTGAGGGTTGTGGGAGGGGGAGGGGTTATCACCCTTAAAGACCTAATTTCTAAAATTTTCAACTGCGTTTAATAAAATGGCTATCTAAAAATTTTGATTGGATGTGTTTGGGGAAAAGGTGAACGTGAGAGGGGGGTTAGTTGCCCTCAAATCACTTTCGACTATTAAAAAGGGCACTAGATCTTTGAATTTCAAATCGAATGAGCCCTTTTTCAAGTTTCTACGACAAAGATTTCAATAAAAACCTTATATGCCCCCAGGGCATAAATTATAACCCTTGACCTGAAGAATGTGGGAGAGTGTCCTGCTCAAAGGTTTAATTTCCTGAACTTTAAACTGCGTGGAACAAAATGGCTATCTAAAAATTGTTATTGGATATGTTTGGGGAAATGGTGGACGTGGAAGGGGTGTTAGTTGCCTTCCAATCACTTTCGACTATTAAAAAGGACACTAGCCATTTCAATTTCTAATCGAATGAGCCCTTTTTGAAGTTTCTACCGTGACGCGTTCTATAAAAAACCTTATATGCCCCCAGGGCATAACTTACAACCCTTGTCCTGAGGGCTGTGGGGGAGTGTCCTCCTCAAAAACATAATTTCTATCTGGAAATCTACAACACTGAACAAAATGACTATCTAAAATATTTTATTGGATGTGTTTGAGGAAAAGGTGGGCGAGAGAGGGGGGGGGCTAGTTGCCCTCAAATCACTTTCGACTATTAAAAAGGGCACCAGATCTTTGAATTTCAAATCCAATGAGCACTTTTTCAAGTTTCAATGAAAATTTATATGCCCCCAGGGCATAACCTATAACCCGTGCCCTGAAGACTGTCGGGAGAGTGTCCTGCTCAGAGGTATAATTTCCTAAACTTTAACTGCGTGGAACAAATTGGCTA
>JAQQPU010007579.1:0-11457 GCA_029168905.1 Artemia sp. Kazakhstan ARC1039 | reverse complement strand
AAGTCCTTCAGCCATTTATTGGAATGAATGACAAAAATGCGCTGTAAGTTAGTCACTAAAGAAATGAGGGTATGAAGCTTGTGGATATAAACTCCTCTGGGGTTTGGGACAATTTGCTGATTAATCACATGATTTAACGGAAGTCCTTCAGCTGCAACTCTTTAATTTAATTTCTAAAGTGATCATAATTTTTTCCGAGTCTACAACTTTGGATTCAGAGCTTACGCGTGTGTACGTTTTTTTTTTAATTGGTGTATTTATGTTAATGTCACGGAAGTCAAAGTAACTTTGGTTATGAAATGGTCTCCTTGTTTCTTAAATGTGAAGTGATCCTAATTGTTAAAAATGATTTTTGACGAGTCAAAGTACACGAGAGCGATAGCAACGGATTATGCTAATTGGTGGGCCATTTTTGCCGACTGGTATGATGGATTAAAAATTTGCCAAGGTGTCACGTATTCTGTCAAAGGTTGAAGAACTCTCAGTTGTTGAATACCTTCAAAAAATCCGATTTGATTTTGAAGGAATGAACTACACTGTAAAATAGTCAGTTAAGAAAATAGGGTTTTTAAGTTCGTGTGCGATTGACAATCTCAGCATTAATTTAACTTACTTCATTTTTGAGCGTTGTTAAAATAACGCATTCCATTACAATTTTGAAATTTTACAGTTAAGAAAACTGTAATTTGAAGTTTCAAGTTCAAAATTTCAGCTTCTCCCCCTTCGGTTTGGGAGAGGAGGGGGTTTCCCTTTTTCTGCGGATATGTATGTCAAACCAGTGTTCTTAGGAATGGCCGAAGGGTAAAAATCATTTCTATGATATCATATTAAAAGGGACACCAAATATTCATTTCCGGTTTGAATTTTTTTGTTTACCTGTCAATCGGAGGAAAAATTTACATTTATCAGCTCATGAAAGTCAGCTGATATGTGACAGAACAATTTTGGATTTTGTTTTTCAATTGCTTGTTGTCTCGCGTTGCCATTCTGCAGGGTAAGCTTGCTGAATTTAACGATGTAGAATTGCCATATTGATCATTTAAACATAGTAAACAATCAAAACAAGTTTACATTCTTACCAACCTTATATATGCCAACATGATAGACCTGACTTGTCATTGTGATTATTACTCTAATTATTACTGTATAATTATTTATGTAAAGCTTTAGATTATATTTTGTTTGCTACATATATTTTAAGGGATAGCGGTGACAACCTTCTTATGCCCCTGAGAATAGTAGGCGCAAAAATAGGCCGGCCTAGTAGTGTTAATTTCAGGCCTATGTCCAGCCACTGGCCGTCTCGTCAAGGGGATGAACATCAGCCTGGGTGTTTTGTAGAATACACTGTTGAGATTATATGGTTAAAGTCAGTAATTGCTGCCAAAATTGTGAACAGTGGTAAATCCCTATGGAGATCAGAAGAGCTCACCGGCCCTTTTAGAATCAATCCGGGCGGTAGATAGATCTTCTTTTGTTTGTACTGGTTCTGAGGATCAAGTGCTGCTTACCACTGATGACTGACAAGTGGTGAGGAATCTCACGTCTAGTCTTGTGAGACTCGTGTGGACTGACCTTTTTTCTCTTCTTTTTGTTATAATGATGATAACAATCTTTATTCGTTCCCTTATCACACTGCAATAACATTGGTATCGTCAAACAAAAGCACAAAAAGACACGACACCAAAAAAAGCACAAATGATGAGCCATCACCTCGACTTTAGGACACTGTTGTTGTAGCACCTGACGTAGTGGACACGAAGGAGTTTAGAAATCTTGTCGTCTAGGCGGGCATTCTAACAGTTTTTTTCCCTCTTTCAGAGTTGCCAACCTAGTTTTGTGTGCTTGGGTCTCAGAAGTAAACGGAGGCAGGATATCTCGGTGTGTTGGGGACTTCAGGATGTCAGCTCCAAACTTCATCAGCATTTCATGCCTGCTGTCATCCAGGTTTGGGAGCTTGAGTTTGCTCAAGCTTTGTTCATAGTTTTTGTAATTTGGCCCAAGAATTATTTTGCAAGCTCTCTTCTGAATTGTTTTCAGTTGATTTCTGTATTTCTCTGTAAGCGACGGGTGCCAGGCAGGACAGCCGTACATTATTACGGGCATAACATAAGTTTTATAGCACGAAAGAAGGAGTTGCTCTGTCATTCCAAACATGAGATTTGCAATGGATTTTAGAAAACCAGCTGCTTTTGCTGTGATTTGGCTGATGTGATCTCCGAACGAGATATCGTCACTTGATATGATGCCAAGTATTTTTACTGATTTCTTTGTTTGGAGAGGTGCAGATTCGTCTATGCTCTTCTTCTTCAGAAAGTTGATACGCATTATTCAGCTTTTCTTAATTAGCTTGATGTTGAAGCTCTGCAACCAGGGGTATGAGTTCACTGGGTGTTTGTGACAAGAAGTGCAGCAGACTTAGCGAAAGATCATCTACAAATTTATACCTCTGTTTGTGCTGCTTCATCAGTCGGTTGATAACTATCACAAATAAGATGAACCTAACTTGCTTCCTTAGGCCGCTCGTGATGTCTTGGAAGTTGGATGTTTCCCCGTTCAGGTTGTACGCACTGTTGACGACCAGAAAGGAAACTTGCGATGGTGCATAAGAGAAACTACGAGACTTCCAGGGCACGGGCTTTTTTGACTACAGTATCAGGATCAAGCAGATTGAAAGCTTTCACGAAATCAGATATGATTATTTCAGCAAGGCCTTCAGAATTTTCTAGGTATTCTAGTCAGAGCAAGGGGTATTGAAAAATCCATCCTTTACTCTTTAGTGTATTTCTGAATGTATTTGCTTCCTTTTTTTGTTATGAGGAGAATTGTTATCAATGTGTTCCTACTATAGTAGGTTTGGCGTAGCCAGGGTAATATTTTGTAGTGGAAGGGGAAAGGGGTGTATTCTGAAGCCGCCGTTGATTATGAGAAAGGACAAAAAATGAAGAAAACTCAGAGCTAGACGCAAAACTAAGACGTTGTGACAAAGACCTTCTCTTAATTGTGTTCAATGCTATAAAAATAAGAAGGGACGAAGAAACGAAGACAAGAAAAACTGTGAAAAGGTAGGAAAGCAGAATAAAAAGTGAAAGAATATAAAGACAAAAACCTAAGGTGTTTTCTATTTTTTCTTGCAATAAAGGCAGATTAAAGGTGATGTTCTATCGAAATATCTATGTTTTGCTCGAACTTTTGACTGACTAGAATTCTTTTTGTGTAATTGTGCTTTGTTTTCGTTTTTTTCTGGGGTGAGGGATTCTAGACAGTATTGTCTAGGAGCTTTTTGTGGGGGGATGAGCATAACCAGTGCTGTCTAGTATATTTTTGCGTCTCCACTTCGTTATCCCCCCCCCCTTTTCCTCCTTAGAAACATTGTATGGCATTAAAATTGTGATATTATACTTTGGACATAAATTCGTTTTAATTGATTAGACCCTATTCTCCCTCCCCCATTGAGTTGGAGTTCTCCCGAAATGGAATCCTGGCTACATCACATTTTGTTAGTATTCGTATTTTACAGTATTTATAATCTCGCTTTATTCTTTTAATATTACCCTTGTAGGATTGTTTTTGTGTATAGTTATGATAATTAATTATGATGAAGCCGAAAATTTTTTAAATGGAGCTGCACAATTTTTGAAATTTTAAACTATTTATATTTCGGCATTTATATGAGTAAAACTAAAACTGAAAAAAACGGGTCAAAATAAAAATCCTTATAAATTAAATCCTTTAAATAGAGACAACAAAAGTTTACAGATAAAATGAATGTAACAACGTGAGAACATAAACATATGCTATACCCGACATATATTCTATGTATAAAAATGCTTGTATACTTCCATGCGTAAGCGTATGTGTAAAGTTCTTATGTATTCACTTTTACTTACTAGTGCTACTTCCTATGACAATTCTTTGCAGCACCAAGCCACCTGAGGCCCTCATAGCTTTGCCGGCAGAGAGAGGGATCTTTATAGTACTTACCCTCTCTGAAAAATGTCCTGGTAGTGCTCATGGGTGCGCATGCTCCTTTTCTACCTAATCTGTTCAAAAGCCCCTTTTCTCCTCTACTAAGCTTAAAGCGTTGTTGATAATATTTCTAGTCGTGTTTCTAACTTCCCTCTGGATAGCACCTTCTGCCACTTCACAAATTACTTTCCTAAGCTTATTCCAACCATTTTTGACTTTGTTAATTTCTAAACTCCTTCAATTTCATAACCGGCTGTTCTTCGGAAATTCTTCTCCAATTCTTATCCTAGGGTTATCAATGTCATAAATACCCGGAAGGTAGTTAGCCCTCCTAAATTTAAGCTTAAAATCAATTCTATACAGTACTAGATGGTAATCTTTACTTTTATCTCTGTTATGAAGTTCCAATTCTCTTTTTGGCCTCTTACTACCTGATTCGAGGACTTCCAGCTTTCGTTTGGCTGCAGATAGCTTACTTACAACTAGACTATTAATTTGTCAAATCAATCAACTCTGTTAAATAAAGTTGGAGAAAGTTAACAAAGATTACGTGTCGTCAGTTGTGATTGTAGGCCCTTTTTGCCTTGTCTTCTTTAAGTTAAATTATTCTAATGGTTTATATTAGGGAGACTCCCTTCTAAAAAAAGAAAACCTTTTAATAATAATGAATCGCCCCAGCTGTACTTATAATTCCATAGAATATAACATTTACATCCAGGTTAATGCTTAAGACATTTCAATAGCCTTGTCATTATTTTCATAAAATATTTTGTAATACATTATTCAATAAAATACACTATTTGAAATACATTATTTAAATAAAATATTTTTCAATTACTTAAATAAAATATTTTTCAATTTTTTATGATGCGATCGGTAAATTTTTGTGATCTGGTAAACACCAGTAGTTTGAATAGATGAGCACTTGTCTCTATAAAACAGACCCAGTTTTCTACAGGTTAAGTTGCTTTAAGAGATAAATAAATGGTCAATACCATTTGTGCGTTTTTGAAGCTTTTATTTACTTTATTACTTTAGTTATAGTTTAGTTGAACAAATAACAAACGAAAGAAAAAGTATATTTCTACACTAATCTAAAAGGAAGGGATAAAAGGATATCTTCTTCACGTTTTTGCCGTGACGCAGGAAGTGCTCTTGAGTTCAAGATTTATTTTTTTTTGGGGGGGGGGTTAAAGCTTAGGAGTTTCAACATTTCTGCATATAAAAAAGGGTCAGAACCCCTTCTATTTCCCTTAAATTCAAAATAATTTCTTTTTACACGGTTTAGTATTTGAAAAAATTTATTCCCCAGTCAGTTGATCAGTCAAACTATCTTGTGGAAATAGGATTATTATTCAGAGGCCAAACTGAACAAGCCAATCATGATCATGAAAAACACATTATTTACCACCGTTTCCTACATCATCTAGTTGAAACTGCGGTCACTCAAAATTAGTCTGTTGTCCTTAATTTGTTTTGATTTTGAATAGTAGGTTTGTTGCTGTGATCTCTGATTCTACGTATGAAGCTGAAAGTATATAGAGCAGGCTAAGCTGAAACTTGCATTTGTATTTTATACATTGTAACTTTCGTTTCGAGTTGCGCACTAGATTGAATTGCTGCTCTAGTTAAGATGATATTCTCGAGGACCCTATAGATCTTCTTGTACAACCTTTATTACGATTTTTCTGTGATCTTTGGTTTTTAATCTTATGTCTGAGTAAATTTTCTTATATTCCTTCTAAATTAGTTTCTTTTGTTATTTTTATCAAAATTTCAAATTATGATTTTGTTAGTATTATTTTTGATTATTAACTGTTTATTCTAGTTTTTTTTCGTTGATGAAGGTTTCTAGACATGAAGTCGAAATATTTTTTGCTGTCTTAAATAAAACTATTTTTGGTGTCTTAATTAATTAAGTCGTTAAATATATATTTATATTTCTTTGTCACCATAAATAGAAAGACTGTGGGGCTGAAGAAATTAATTAGTGCCGTAATCATCATATATGTTTTTTGCACCAATTTTGACTAATTGCCTCGTCGTTGCCAATATTAAATTATTTATTCTACTTTTGCTTATGTATCCCTGTCCTGTATTCATATTAAACTGATGCACTATCTTATATCTTTTTACTGATAATGTAGATTATAGACATACGATGGTAAGTTTGAAAGGCTTGGTACTAATTATTCAGTACATATATGAACAAAAAACGTCTTACTTTAGAATCAGATTGAATAATTCTCATTAACAGGTAAATTATACTATTTTTTTTTGCAAATGGGTAAATTATGAGAAATATGGAAAAATTTTAAAATGTAGGCATTGGGGGAGGGGGGCTGAAGGACCCTACCTTCTAAACATGTCTGGTTTGCAGCTTTATTCATCAATGCTCTGGAAATATTGGTGCTTGAGCATTCGCATAGAAATTTGAAATTTATTATATCGTATCTTCGACTCTTGTTGATAGAAGAGCATCGCCAAGTGCTGAAAACCATGTTGTGACCAAGATGGGCCCAGGATTGCACAAAGCCTCCATTCATGGAGGTCCCAGGGACTTCTTGCTGTCCGGTTCTAAGCCGGCTTAAGTACTTCGGTGTAGACTTGAGAAGATATGTGATCCCCGCCCTGCACTGGTATCCGGGATCATTGCTTTTCCTGAGGCGAAAAAAATTTCAATGATTTAAAGAACATGAAAATTGGAACTTGGAATGTTACGACATTAAAAAATGACTATCGTATCGACATTTTGACTGACGAATTCAGACGATTCGAACTGGATTTATTAGGAGTTTCAGAAACTCATATCCCAGGGGTAGGAAGCATGAAATTAGGTGATATAGAATTTGTTTACTCAGACAGGAAGGATGGGGTACATAGACAGGGAGTAGGGCTCATGATGAATAAGGAAGCTGCTAAGTCTTGTTTAGGCTGGGAAGGTATTAATAATAGAATACTAATTGCTCATTTTATGACTAGAAAGTTCAGGGTATCAGTTATAGTAGTATACACCCCCTGTAGAACCGACTGATGGAGATACTAGTGACTCAGATGAATTTTACTTACAGTTACAGGAGCAAATAGACAAGGTCCCAGGTAGAAATATGATGTTATTACTGGGAGATTTTAACGCCCAGGTTGGTAGAAATAAGGATAGATGGTATCCCAGCTTAGGTAAATTTGGTGTAGGAAAAGAAAACAGTAATGGATACAGACTTTTGCAATTTTGTAGGTATAACAATCTAGTTATAACCAATACGGTGTTTGGTCATAAAATGGCTCATAAGCTAACATGGTATTCACGTGATGGTAAGACAGCAAACCTTATTGATTATGTTATAGCAAACCGAAGACTGGTAGGATCAATACAAGATACTAGGGTATAAATGAGTGCTGTTATTGATGTTAAAAGTAAAGATCACCCTCTAGTAGTGTCAAGGGTTAATTTAAAGCTGAAATATCGGAAGGGTAATTACCTCCCGGGAAGTTATGATGTTAGTAGACTCCAGGATGAGAATTTGAGAGAAACTTTCCAGGAACAGTTGAATACTAAACTTGAGAGTTTAAAATTTGATAATGTGGAAGATGGTTGGAATAATTTTAGAAAAATAATTTGTGAAGTTGCTGAAGGTGTATTAAGGAAGAAAGCTAGAACTGCAGCTAAGAATATTAGGGAAAAAGCTTTATGTTTAATAGAAAGGAGAAAGGACTTGTACAAGAATTATCTGAGTGATAGATCGCATGAAAACAAAAGAAATGTAAAGAAAGTGGAGAAAGCATTGAAATATGAACTAAGGAGGTGTGAAGTGGAGGCCATGGATAAAATTGCCGAGGATTTAGAAGATGCAGCTAGACGGCATAATACTAAAATATTGTACTGGCACGTTAACAAATTGAGAGGTAGTAGTCAATCCGGACTTGTTCCAGTTAAAGATAGGAATGGGGTGGCAATTAGCGATAAGGAAAAAGCTAAAGCGAGATGGGCCGAACATTTTGAGAACTTGCTTAACCGAGATAGAGTTGCAGGAAAAAATATAGAGGAAAATGAAAAAGTTTGTGATACCTTGGATGTGAAGGAAGATTTGTTTTGTGAGGAGGAATTAGCAACAGTACTAAAAGGATTAAAGAATAATAAGGCTCCAGGTGCTGATAGGGTAGTAAATGAGTTTCTTAAATATGGTGGCTCTGAGGTAAGAAATAAGTTATTGAAGATTATGAATATGTTTTTTGAAAAAGGGGAAGTACCTAACGATTTTAGGAAAACCTTAATTAAGCCACTTTATAAGAAAGGTGATAAAAGTGAGTGTGGTAATTATCGAGGCATTAGTCTGGTCTCTGTACGTAGCAAATTGCTTAGTAATATGATACTTTTTAGACTGAGAGATGCCGTAGACAAAGTTTTAAGAGAAGAGCAGTGCGGTTTTAGAAAAGGTAGAGGATGTGTTGACCAAATTTTCACTCTTAGGTTAATAATTGAGAAGTGCCTAAGTTTTCAAACACCTTTGGTCCTCAGTTTTATAGATTATGAGCAAGCGTTCGATTCTGTTGATAGAGGAGCTTTAGTAAAGGTTTTATCCTTGTATGGTATACCACACAAATACATTAAAGTGATTAGTGCTATGTACGAGAATAACACTGCTGCGGTTAAGGTAGGAAATGAGGTTAGCAGCTGGTTTTGTATTAAATCAGGAGTTAAGCAGGGTTGTGTTCTATCCCCCTTTATATGGATTATTTTGATGGACTTTGTTTTAAGGAGCACAGGAAAGGCAATGGGAGACCACGGAATCAAATGGGGAGGAAAAAGTCTCCTGGACTTGGATTATGCTGATGATTTAAGCATCCTAGATGAAAGTGTGAGCAAAATGAATGAAGTTTTAGAGGTTTTGCGAGTTCAGGGTGCTAGTATTGGTTTGAAAATTAATGTTAGGAAGACTAAGTCACTAAGGCTAGGAATAAGTGAAGATGAAAAGGTGACGTTGCGTAATGAAAAGATTAATCAGGTGGGCAGCTTCACTTACCTTGGTAATATTATTAGTAAAGATGGTGGGAGCAGTGAAGATGTCAAAAATAGAATAGCCAAGGCTCAGGGTGTTTTTTCACAGTTAAAAAAAGTCTGGAAGAATAGGAAGATAAGTTTGCAAACCAAGATTAGAATCTTAGAAGCTACAGTGATGACAGTGGTCAAATATGGCTCTGAAGCATGGACGCTCCGAAAAGCGGATGAAGATTTGCTAGATGTTTTCCAGAGAAATTGCTTAAGGATTGTTCCGGGTACCCGGATGACTGACCGTATTTCAAACAATAGGCTATACGAAAAATGTGGTTCAATACCGCTTTCTAGGTCTATAATGAAAGAAAGGTTGAGGTGGTTAGGGCATGTTGTGCGGATGAAGGATGACAGATTGCCAAAGATTGTTCTTTTCGGCCAACCATCTAGGGCTAAACGGAAAGCAGGTCGTCCCCGTCTGGGGTGGGAGGACGTCATAAAGAAAGATTTAAAGGAAATGGGAACTTCGTGGGCGGGTGTAAAAAGGGAGGCTTTGAATCGATTGGGTGGAGGAGGAGCGTGCGTAGCTGTGTTGGCCTCAGGCGGCTTGGTGCTGCAATGAGTTGTTAGTAGTAGTAGTAGTATCTATATATTATATTGTATCTAGTAGTATCTATGTATTATATTGAAAAAAGGTTGTTTTTTTTTTCAAGAGTTATAATTACGAAACTTCTTTCGATTCTTAAATGAATCCATTAAGTATCTTTTTTCTTTTTTTTTCTTTTTTGCAGAAAACATTCTTTGAAAATTCATTCAAATTTCTTTCGAATTTCAATAAGTTTATTTAAAAACTTTATTTTTTTTTAATTTCCCTGCTACGTATAGCAGTTGTGATAATTAAAACTACAAAAAACTTGCTGCTGCACTAAGCCACCTGGGACCAGGAAAGCTGTGCACGCTATTCCTCCAACCCCCATGTATAGGTCTTTTCTTATGGCCTCTTTTCGCCCAAGTTAAGGCGACCTGCTTTTATTTGGCCCAAGTTGCATGGCCGCATGGGCGTAGGGAAGGGGGCAGCTGCCCCCCTAGACCTTCAAATTTACTTTAGATATGGCTGAAAAAGCAGATGGTTGGAAAAACAGTTGATAGAAGGCCCTCCATCACACTATCGACTGCCCCCCACTAGACAATATGCTGCCTACGCCCATGCATGGTTGCAACGCACAATCTTTGGTCATCTGAAATCCTTCATCTGTAAAGCGTGATCTAGCTATTGTAACATTTCTTTTGACTATAACCCCAGAATATTGGATCGAACCACATTTTCCGTATTGCTTATTGTTGGTTATACGGTCTGTCTAACGAGTATATAAAACTATCCTTAGACAATTCATCTAAAAATACTTCACAAGCTTTCTCCGGTTTTCCGAAGCACCCGCTTTTAGCTGTGCTTAACCATTGTCATTGCCATGACTTCCAGTATTCTAATCTTAGTTTTAAAACTTATTCTTTTTAAATCCTCACTCCATCCACCCTCTTTACTAACAATACTATATAAATTAAAGTTATTCAGCTGATCGATTTTCTTGCTACCTTTACCATCATTTATTCATAGTCTAAACAACTTAGTCTTTATAACAAAAAATTTGAAACCCATTTTTGCAACCTGAACTCTCAAATTCTCAAAAACTTCATATTGCTAATTTTTCCATATAGGACGCTCAAGTCATCTGCATTAGACCCCGGCGCCGCGCCGGCGGATCGACCGAACGCCGCCGACGAGAAGCCCGGTTGACCGATGCCGAAATGTCACTACGCCGCCGGCAGAGTTGGCGGTGTTCGGCTGACTTTATATTAATTTTGCTGCAATTCTTTATTGCGTCAACCGCAAAGTGAGAGCTTTTCTTTCTCGTGTGGTTTAGTATTTCGATTTTCCAGATTAGAAATCAAGCAAGGCTTGCACTATCCCTGAATTTGCGGGTATTTCCCCGAAAATCTATGCGTCACCCAGAAAAAAAATTTGGTTCCCCGAAAATCACGCAATCACGGTGCCACCCCTCGCGATTTATCACCAGTGACTTTCCCTGCCAAATATTACTTTGCATACCATAATTCTTCACTACTCTCTCGTTCGTTAATCTTCGTCTCTTTTGTTACTTTGCATAAAAACCAGACGGATGCAATATGCAATTGCAAATATTGCAATATACATAGTTCTTCATATGTTGACAAAAAAGTATCCTCCTTATGAAATGAGTTTAAATCATTTCGAATGCAGTTTCCCAATTGCTATTTCTTACATTATTCTTAGTCAAGAATTTTATTTTCAAGTTGAATAGAATTATAGAACGCATTCACTACTATACAGCTTCAGCCTTCACTGCCTTCAGTTGGATTTTGAAATTGATAGCCGAGAGATTGTTTCTACAGAATAATTGTAAGTTTGAAGAATTTTTTTTTTTTGCTGTTTTTAGATAATATTTTCTTAATGTTTAATG
>JAQQPU010007578.1:22988-38375 GCA_029168905.1 Artemia sp. Kazakhstan ARC1039 | reverse complement strand
GAAGAGATTCTCGGCGGCTTTTATGACTATGAACTACAAAAAGTTAAAAATAATAGTGAAATCTATCAAATTGAAAAGATATTAAAGACACGTACTCGCAGGGGTAAGAAACAGTTACTTGTTCGGTGGCTAGGATACAACTCTGATTTTGATTCTTGGATCGGTGTTGAAGATATTGACAATGCCCAATGATTTCTATGTAACTTTCATGTCCAACGTTTCCGATCCTCTCTACAATGACTTGAATACGACAAGTGATTTTTGGACAAAACTCTCCCCCGCCATCAAATTTGACGGTGCATATGAAGTGGCTCTTGTCGACTGTATTCTCAAAAATACCTATGACATCCTGAGAAAGGATCGTGTGTATGATATAAAAGTTATACCATTCGATTGGACACTCTTTGTCGACTATGAATGGGTTGAAGCACTTAAATCTAGCGAATATCCACATGCCAAATTGAAATATATTGAATACGATAATATGACAGATTTGTGTCGTACAATCAATAGAAAAATCTCATATCGTAGGAATGGTAAATTCCATTTTAAATATTCATTGGAACACGATAGGATTTACATTACCTCACCTGTTGACACTGAAATAATTATTCTCAATGATAATCTGAGAGACGTTCTTGGCTTTAAACAGAATATGATCAATGGGAAAAATGCTGGCACCGTTTACGGGATGAATCAAGTTATTTTTGCTGATTATCCACCTGGTTTCGCCTCGGATTCTTGCATATTTCTCTATGCATCCTTTGTGGAAACATCGAGAGTCGGTAATTCAAATGTCCCCCTCCTACGTGTTCTTGAACTAAAAACAACTCATGAACTTGTTTATCACTATAATATAAAGCATCTTCAGTATGTTCCTGTAAACACTTCGTATTTGGAACTCTGTCAGTTAACACTAAGAAGTGAATTGGGTGATCCTCTAGCAATAACAAAAGGCTTAGCAGTGATTACATGTCATTTTCGACCCATTGTCGGCGACAGCACAATCACCTAAAATGAACAACAGAAGAATTCCATTTGTCTGCCCCGATATCGATTGTTATGTTGGTGCTTTGAGTCCACATCAAATAGGCAATGGATTGGACTACTACAAGGGCCGTAATACAATGTGTGGCTATGGTCTTGGTAGCTGGTTTGCTAGGCTATTTCGTTCAGCACTACCCCTTGCCAGAAAATATCTTGTGCCTGCTGCATCAAATTTTGCTGCCTCAACGCGACAGGACTGGGGGTCGGGCAAGAATTTCAAGGAGAGTGTTAAGGAAAATATTAGATCTTCAGCAAGAGCCGTTGGTGAGCAATTAAAATCTCGGCAAAATGGGGAGGGATTGAAATGGATGCGTGCACGTCATTCACTCATCAGTCTCCACCCAGGCGGGAAGCGAAGGACATCAACAAGGACTTTGAGGAATAAAACAAGGAAGACCAATAAGCAGAAGAAGAAGAAGAAAAAGATTGTTAGATCAAAGAAGAATTTCTTCTCTTAAGATGACTTATCTCCCCCACAAGGAATCATATCCATCAATCAGTTCCTCATTGAATCTATTCAATACTGAAAATAGTGATGTCAGTGTCAAGTATGGCTACTATGAACAATTTCATCCCCAACAACCCCTCTCGGAAAATATACACTTTCAAATATTTTCCAATGAAGACTATTTCATTGATTTGTCATCAACATTTATTGATTTAAATGTTGCGGTGAAGAAAAAGTCAGATAATACAACTCCAAATGCTGGCGATGGTCTCTCCTACGAAAACTGTATTCTACACAACCTATTCAAACAAATTAATGTATTTATTAATGGAACATTGGTGAGCACTAGCAATAATTTATCAAACTATGCAAGCTACATACAATTTATGATGATGACACCAAAGGCATACAAGGAGTTGAGAGGACAATCATTAGGCTATGAATATCGATCAGGTGTTGATACTGATGTTGAGTTGACTACTGCAGTGAGCCAGGAGTATCATCTGGTTGGAAAATTAAATCATGAGATATTCAATATATCCCAATGTCTACCCCCCCAATGTCAAGATTGACATAAAGTTACAGCTGGCCCCATCGAATTTCATTTTGAGAAAAACACTTCCTGCAGCACCCGATGCAAATGTCATTATCACATCGGCAATTCTCCACGTCCAAAAACAACAAGTTCTGAGCTCTGTTGCATTGGCAATGGAAAAGCTAAGAGCCAATGGCAACAATATTAAACTTCTTGTCCCCCATACGATCACCAATCAACGTCACATTGCCACCGGCTCTCGTAGCTATAGCGATTCATCATTTATCAATGGAGAAATCCCATCAAAATTGGCTTTGGCCTTTGTGAAGAGTGGCAGCGCCGTTGGATCCTGGACTGAATCCCCCCATGATTTTAATTTTTTTGGTCTATCTAGCCTTGTGTGCAAAGTGAATGGTATTCCACTGTACACTGTATCATTTGACAAGAAATCCTATAGAACTCTGTACGAGTTGACCATGCAATCTCTAGTTCATGTCTCTCAACTATTTGAAAATGGAATAACTGATTCAATGTTTTCAAAAAATCATGGGGTGATTGTTTTGGACTTGTCAGGGACTCAGGATATGAGCATAGTACGAACAGGGAATGTACGTTTAGAGTGTACATTTGCCGATGCTTTGACTGAGAGTATCACGCTAATATCATTGAGTCAATTTGAAACCTATTGGGAAATCACAACCGACGGCAGTGTTCTACTAGACCTAGCACCATGAACACAAACAAAATAATCAACGTATTTAGTATGGATCCATACATGTCCCAGTACAAGTCCTATTGCATACCTTCGGACTTCATTGAAAAAATTCCAAGTGTTAACAATACCCTAATCATTGTTAATAGCAGTCCATCGACTTTGAAGACCGGCCATTGGCTATGCATCTTTCAAACAGCGAATAATATTGAATTTTTTGATCCTCTTGGCCTATCGTATAGAGTCTACACTCCATACATCAGCAACTTTATTGAAAGCAGTGGGAAAACCATTATTCAAAATCAACGAAGAGTACAGGATTTAACGAGTAAGACATGTGGCTTTCATGCACTACTCTTTTTCATGTTCAGATGTCGTGGCTATACCTACAAACAGTTTCTCGACATCTACGTTGACTTACCTCGATTGAACGACTTTCTAGTGGAAAATATACTTACAAGCGTATTTAATATTGATTTTAGTGCCCTAAGAACAAAATGTTCTAAAAATGTATGTGAAATTGTTTATTAATAAATGATAAAAATTTATATACATGATAAAAAACGACTTTTCTACTCTTTAGATTTCATCTTCTACTAGGTATTTGTCGACAACAACTAGTGCGGGTAGATTATCTGAATTCACAGTGCACTGATCCTGATGTACTGAAATGTCAGGGTCACATTTTCTATAGCAGAGTTTAACTTCACTCTTGTCATATCTCTTTGTATAGTCAATGATACTATTCTCATTTATTCTATAGAATTCACATGTTTCAATCTGCCTATTTGAAGAAATTTCACAAACAGTGTCCTCAAGTGTCGAATCACATTCCGTCACAGTCAAATAAAAATCAGTGGGCTTATAATCATAACACCCATTGTCTACACAACGATGACGTAGAAACCATATTCTTTTGTTGTTCCAGCAGTTGAATCGCTGACCCGGCTCCTCCTCCCAGAACAATCTAAAACCACGACGATACCAATCTCGTAGCAATAAACTAAAATCACGGTTAGGATTCTTTCCAATCATACCGGGATATGTATTCTCCCACTGATTACATTTATCATAATGGCAATTGGAGCATAGGTGGTCTCTAGGATGAGAGTCACACACCTCTTCAAGACAGGAATTACAACCTTTAATTTGTACAGCATATCCTCTATGCAATTTACACGGGTTGCATAATCTACACTTTTCATCATACTCATCAATCATTGTGCAATTCTCACATGATGACCAGCTGCCCAGTGTGTACATACATAGCGGACATGTTTGGAACATTTTTTCATGTGTTGACACTCTCACTGCCACAATGAAACTGAGCTAGCAACAACACAAAATTGTCTGAGGTAGAGAGAGGAGTAAATCATCCTTGAGCACCATCTTTCTCATGAAAAAAAGTCCTAAATTTCTAAACTAGTGTTTAAAAGCATATCCACAATATCATTTTGCCGTGTCGTGATCAATATATCAATAAATTGTGTAAATGCATTTGGACCAGGAAGTAGAAGCTTCATACAATAGTCTAATGATGGAGAATCAGTTTTCATTATATCGACAAGCATTCGCCGAGAAAATATCTTCTTTTGAATAGACAGCTCTAGAAAATCATCATCTAGAATCAAACGTTTTTCCATAAGCACTAGATTCCTCATGATTCGCTCTTTATCAAATCTATGCATTTTTTTTTTAGTCCTAACACTCTCACAACCAACTTCAGACTAACCAGAATTTCTTTTTCTACTCTAAAAAATATACGCTAGTCTATTATAGAAAGAAAAATACCTTTGATTTAGAAACAATTTTATTGAACATAATTACAATAATAATATTCACTGATGCATTTTGTTCTCATCAATATATTTCGATAGGATATCTAATGCTGACCGAAGATTATTTATATGGAGAATATTCACTTTTCCAGCAAAACATAGTTGCTCCTCCTGTTTAAACTTGCTTAATGATATCACGTTTCTAGCATACATATCGTCCCATTCAAGGCATAGCCTACAGCCAGCGGTTATTTCCACAGCCACATTGGGTACTCGTATATCCTTGCTGCTACTGCCGGCTCCATCATTAATCTCCAATAATGTAAATGCACCACTCATTTTTCTCTACTAATATCCTCTCAAATAAACTATTCTCTTTGAATTCAATTATCTTACTAATATGAATTGTAGTGAAAACCATTCCTTTTATTCAAATCCCAATCACCAATCAAGTTATACTCATTCTCTTTGAAAAGGTGTATAGCTTCCATAGAAATGTTTTCCTAGGGCATCCATAGAAATGGAAGGCCATGTGAGAGGATACTCACTCTATTTGAAAAGGTGTAGAGCATCCATAGAAATGTTTTCCTAGGGTATCCATAGAAATGCTACTCAGATCTCTACTGGCATAGTAGAACACGGGTTCTGGAAAGACATTCGCCCGTGTTGAACACGGCACTCAAAACGATAATCTGCACAACTCGTGTCAAACTCCGTGTTGGATGTGGGTGGTCTGAAAACAGGGCTCAGGACGTTCTCGAATGGGTTGGGAAGAAGTCATCAGAAGAGATTTAAAGGTAACTGAAACTTAATGGGAGGAAGTAAAGAGTGAGGCTTTGAACATATTGTAGTCAAGTAAGAGAATTTAAAACTTTGTTGGACTCGGTGATGGGACGAATTATTATTAAAAGTAGCACAAATATTACAGAAATATCCCACCATTACTTGCTCTGCACCAAATGTTTATATTTAATCTCTACAGACGCTTGATAGGCTGATGAAATATAATTTATTGCTTTAAAAATCATAGACTGGGATCTGTTTCGTCCCTAAACTAAGCTTTGATTACTTCCCCTTCTCGTTTTCCTGTTTTGCCTTTTCTTAAGAAACTGAAAATAATTTATCATACATTAGTCTACTTCGAAAAGGAAGCATTTCGTTGCCTTTTTCTAGAAAAGTAAGTACTATCATAACACAGTCAACGTGCTAGCATTTGTCCCATAATTGATTTTTTTTTTTTTTTTTTTTTTTTTTTTTTTTTTTTTTTTTTTTTTTTAGCCTTTTCGTATAGAAAGATGGTCCTAGAAACATTTAGAGGGGATTCATTCAATTGGAAATTGAATTTTGTGCAACCTTTTAAAGGGTAAAAAATCATCCGACCATGCATCTGACCCCCCCCCCGCGCCGTTTTGCGCATCCTTAAAACCTCCGCAACCATCATGGCTTCAGATTAACATTTCCAGACAACCATTTTCTCAGAATAGAACAAAAGATCCAATAAATATGCCCCCAGAACGACATGACCAAAGTAGCCTAGGAAACGAAGGCCCTAAACCACGAAAATTAGCCATTCTTTAGAGATGGATTTCCCAAATGAAAGAACGAGGGAATACTTGATCTTAACTGTCCGATTGGCTTGAAGCTTTTGGGGATCATTGACTTTTGGGGAGCACCCAGGGACAAATGTCCCAGGGTGCCCCTAAACGGGGCAAAAACTTATTCTAAACGACTTGAAACTTAAATCGTGTAAATTTCTGAGCCAAGGAGACCCTGATACATGAAAAATTAGCTTGAGAACGCATCCCTCTTCCCTCCCAAATAAATGGGCCAAAACAGCTTGTTATAATCGGCTTCAGACTCATATCTTTAATTTTTTTGAAACCTAAAAAAAGAATTAAAGAAAAATAACTGTTTGCCGGGAAATGGGGTCAGAAAAGGGCCATTTTTTCTGAATGGTTAAAAATTTATGGCCCTGAGTCACTAGGTCACAGAAAACCTAATGTATAAAAACTTTTAGTTTGGGGTTATTTTTTTCAAATGGCTTGGAAGTTACATCTTGAAGTCCCTAGGGTGAGTAGAGCTCAATATACAAAGAAGAAAAAAAAAATGGTTCCCTGATCATGACCCTGAAAAGAGCCAAAAACTGTATTGTTTTCCAAACAGCATGAATTGTGGCCTACGTCTGTAAGGTCCTCGGGCAAGGAGACCCTAATTCACAAAAAAAAAAAAAAATAACACATAACGGTACAGAAGCCCAAAAATGATACTCGAAAATATGTCAAAAACTTTCCTTCCATCAGCCTGAAACTTGTATCTGCGGGTTCTTGGACCAAGGGGCCACAATTGTGGGAGACAATTTTTAGGATGGTTCACAGGTCCCAAAAAGTGATCAAAAATGTCGAACACGGGGCCAAAGTTACCTAATATTTTTAGGGGGATGGTAGAACGTTAGAGGATTTGAAAATATGCTCGAGTACTGTCAGTTTCTGATTGAGCTGAAATTTGCAGTCTTGCTGCTGAACAGAAAGACCGAAGATACAACCTAGAACGAACAAAAAGTATTGCTTCAAAGCCTATGCAACATATATCTATAAAACCAGCTCAAATAAAGTGGCTCGTGATAGTTCTCTGTATTTGTGCAACTTTGGAGAACAAGCGTTTTACTGAAAACAGAAGATCCAGAGGAGAAAAAGAATGTTGTTAGGAACAAAAAAGCCCATAAGTAGCCTGCAGCAATAAAGGACTCATTTGTGAGGCAAAAATTTCAGTTTTATGCCGTTTTATGCCCAATTTTATTTGTCCTTAAAGAATTTATTTCGAGAAGTTGATCTTCTAAGCTGACTTTATAAAATAAAGGCGTTTAAAAATATAACGCTGAATCAGAAAACATTTAATTTTAACTCTAAAATTTGTTTATCTTTTAAGAAAAAAAATTGAATAAACAGAGTATGACTGCCTTTTCTTCGTCAAACAACATAATTATCAACCATTTCGTGTGGTAACAAACTGTAAGTAAGAAGTGATACGGCTCAACAGTAACCAAAACTCTTAGAAACCGAGTCTAGATAACAATAGATACGTCAAAATAATCGAATTTTTGATGTTTATTCAAATATATAAAATTAATCAAGTTTAATGTTACCCATCAAAAGTTACGAGCCTGAGAAAATTTGCCCAGTGTTAGAAAAAGAAAAAAAACATCCAGTGATCTCAATGAAAATTACATCATCAGATTCAGCATATCAGAGAAACCTACGTTAGAGGTTTCACACTCCAATGAACAAAAACGTGGAGTTTTGCATTTTCTGCCAGAAGAAAGAACACAGATCCATGTTGATTTATTTGCTTTTTATTTTCTTTTCATCCCAGGGGTGAACGTACTCAAAAAGCGATTCTATCAGATCGGGAGAGGGCTCACTTGACCGGAAATCAAAAGTTACAATACCCTTTTTAAGAGGCCAAAAATATTGTAGGACAGCTATCCCCCTTCCACAGCCCTTTTTCCCCAAAGACACAAGATGACAATTTTTAGATTGCCATTTTGTTCAGCATAATCGAAAGGTCTAATAACTATGTCTTTAAGGATGACTTGACCACCCAAAGTCCCGAAGGGATGGGCTGCAAGCTATGTACTTTGCCCACTGTTTACGTATAGTATTGGTTATTGGGAATCATAGACATTATCGGGAACACAGTTTTTTTTTCTGGCGGGTAGAGGGGCGAGGGTACGTGGAAGGATCTTTCCATGGAGAAATTTTTAGTGGGGGAAGGGAATTACTATGGAGGGGAGCCTACTATGCCAGAATTATTTAAAAAAACAAGAAATCATAGACAACGCAATAGCGCTGCCTTAGTAAAGAGCGATGTGGGCACAATGTACTATTATTCTTTTTTTTTATCAGGGCACTTCGTATCGAAAGAATTGTCGTAGAAACTTCGGAAAGGGCTCATTCGATTGGAAATTGAAAGGGCTAGAGCCCTTTTTAACAGTCGAAAGTGATTGGAGGGCAGCTAAACCCCTCCCACGCCCCCTATTTCCGCAAACACATTCAATCAAGTTTTGAGATAGCCATTTTGTTCAACGTAGTTGAAAGATCAGGAAATTATGTCTTTAAGGATGACCCACCCACCCCCCATAGCCATGAGGGAAAGGGTTGTAAGTTGTGCTCTGGGGGCATTTAAGGTTTATATAGAAAGGGTGATCGTAAAACCCTCGGAGGGGGCTCATTGGATTGCTAAACAGAAGTTTTAGTACCCTTTTTGAGATTCAGAGTGATCGGAGGGTGGATACCCCCCCCCCCCCTTCAACATACACCTCGTATTTTCCCTAAATGCATCTGACAGATCTCGAGAAATGCATCTCGAAAAGAGCTCATTCGATTGGGAATTGAAAGGGCTAGTGCTCATTTTAATAGTCGAAAGCGATTGGAGGGCAACTAACCCCCCTTCCATGCCCACCGTTTCCTCAAACACATCCAATCAAAATTTTCAGATAACCATTTTGTTAAACGTAGTTAAAAGGTCTGGAAATTATGTCTCCGAGGATGAAAACCCCCTTAGCGCCCTCAGGACAAGGTTACAAGTTATGACCTGGGGGCATATAAGGTACATTTAGAAAGGGTGATTGTATAAACTTCGGAGGGGGATCATTGGATTTGTAATCGGAAATTCTAGTACCCTTCTTAATATTCAGAGTGATCGGAGGGTGGATACCCCCCACACCTCATATTTTCCCGAAATGCATCTGATAAAAATTATGAGAAGGTCATTTGTTGTCTTAGAAACTTTTAAAAGAGCTTATTCGATTGGAGATTGAAAGGGCTAGGGCCGTTTTTAATAGTCGAAAGTGATTGGAGGGCAACTAACCGCCCTCCCTCGCCCACCATTCCCCCAAACACATCCAAGCAAAATTTTGAGATAGCCAATTTGTTCAGAGTAATTGAAAGGACCGGAAATTATGTAATTGAGGATGACACCTCCCCACAGCCCTCAGGGCAAGGTAAGTTATGCCCTGGGAGCATACAAGGCATTAATCGAAAGCGAGATCGTATAAATTTCGGAGGGGGCTCTTTGGATTAGTAATCAGAAGTTCTAGTGCCCTTATTAAGATTCAGAGTGATTGGAGGGTGGATAACCCCCACCCCTCCAAACCCCGTATTTTCCCGTAATGCATCTGATAGAAACTTTGAGATGGCCATTTGTTGTCGTAGAAACTTCAAAAAAGGCTCATTCGATTGTAAACTGAAAGGGCTAGTGCCCTTTTTATTAGTCAAAAGTGATTGGAGAGCAACAATGCACCCCCCCCCCCAACCTTACCCTACACCCATCAATTCCCAAAACACATCTCATCAAAATTTTTAGACAGCCATTTTGTTCATTGTAGTTGAAAGGTCTGCAAATTATGTCGTTGACAACCCCCATATCATCTCAAAACCAGAACATAATTTTCAATTTACTGGAAAAATGGCTGTGAATTGTCAGTTTAGTATAAATATAAGGAAATATATTCCTTAAAGTTTTAATAATTTTTAATTTATTAAACTTACGCAAAAGTTAAAACATTTTAAACGTATTTTGTTTATTTAAATCATACAATAAATAACCGAGTCAAACTCAAAACGGGCAAAAATTAACATGAATAGGGCTGACAACCCCAATGCCTTCTCAATACCAGAACATAATTTGCACTTTACTGAAAACAAAAAATATTTAAAGTCTTTTCACTTTGTTTTTACTTGTTTAAAATGTTTTTACTAGATATATGAAGGGAGAAGTCCTCCCCCTTGCACTCCAATTACAGCGCGAGTGTATAGTGCCCTTTTTAAGAGCAACAAGAGATTGGAGGCAAACAGTCCTTCTCTCAAGCCCATTCATTTTCCAAGCGCATCCAGTCAAAATTTTGAGACAGCCATTTTGTTCAGCATAGTAGAGAACGGTCCAGCAAACTAGGTCTTTCAGGATATTAGGCATGCCAGCCCCCCCCCCCCCCCCCCCACAATTATGCAATTGGCGCATCATGCTTTAAAAGTAAATGTTGCTTTAAAAATAAATCAAAAGGCATTGTGTTAAATGGTTGCCAATACGACACCTCAGCAATATATCGAGAACGACTGGAGATATTAAGTTGAAACTTTTGATGATACTACTATTAACACTTCTGCTCTTACAATTTAAATAAATAAAAAGAGTGTAAGAGTATCCAGGTTGTCAAAGAGCATAGATAGAATCTTTAGGGAATGATATTAAGTTTTACTTTTCAGGTCAACTTCAGGAGCTATAAAATTAAATTAAAAAATACTGTTTGTGTCAGGATTAAAAATTGTTGAAAAAGTTTCTTCAAGATAACAAATAGCAACCCATACAATGGATTCTTATGGAATAAACTGAAAAGATATACAATATTTTTTTTCCATGAAAAAGACTACGACAATAAAAAACGAACAGAAATTAATTTTAAAAACTTTTTCAGCGAGACATGTTTTTCAAAGAAAAGTAAAGAGCTCCATTAAGCCAAGAATGAGAAAAAATAAAGTCAAATAATCTTCCAAGCGTATAACAACCACAAATCACTATCAATAAATAAATGAAACTCGAAACGAAAAGAAATTACAATAAAAAGCCGAGTCAAACTCAAAACAAGCAAAAACTAACTTGAGTAGGGCTGATAACCCCTATGCCTTCTCAAGACCAGAACACAATTTGCACTTTATTGAAAAAAAAATACGTTTGAAAGGTCTTCACCTTTCTTACTTTCATAAATGAAAAATTATCAAAACCTTGACGAAGAAATGTTAGTTTATGTCAATTTAACTGACAATCCACGGTCATTAGTTTTTTTTTTTTTTTAAATGAATGACACACAAGAAAATGACTTCGAGTAATTAGACAGACTAGAATAAACGTTGTAATCCCTCTTCTCCCTTCACAGAAGAAAAAAGATAAATGAACAAAAAGTAAATATTTCCTAGTACTAAAAAAGACAGGAGATTCAACAGTAAAAACGGTTTTTTGAAACCTTTTTGCTCCCCCCTGAAAAAAAGGCTTATGTATAAGATTTCGCTGACTCAATTCAAAACTCAATTAAAGCCTCTTTAAATGAGTGAAAACCATTTTTTCCACTACGGTTCTTACTTTATATAACTGGTGAGCGTCTTTAACTGTATTAAATAAAAAATAAAAAAAGTTTTTTTAACTGAAAGTAAGGAGCGACATTAAAACTTAAAACGAACAGAAATTATTCCGTATAGGAAAGGGGCTGTCCCCTCCCCAATACCTCGCTCTTTACGCTAGATTTTTTATTGTTTTAGAAAATAAAGTTGTGAGACAGAGTCAAACTTTAGCGTAAAGAGCGAGGCTTTCAGGAGGAAACAGCCCCTTTCCCATACGGAATAATTTCTGCTCGTTTTAAGTTTTAATGTCGCTCCTTACTTTCAGTTAAAAAAAAAAATTTTTTTCTGAACGTTGGCTCACCGTACATGAATAATTAAAACGAAATTTGCATATTAATTTTACTTTTTTTGGCTAAATGGCTTTCTCGAAATTTTGTTTTGACGAAACTTGCGAATTAATTTACGCAACGAACTTCTATATTCATATATTTTATTACATTTATAAGGGAGTTCGCCTCCTAGTCAATTCCTCGCCCTTTACGCTAAAGTTCGAACCTTGTACGAACCACAAACCCCTGAATCACAAAGACCAGTTAATTAGAACAGCTAGCTCTTTAGAAAGTACTAAAAAAAAAACTTTAGCGTAAAGAGCGAGGTATTGACTTGGGGGCGAACCCTCTCATATACGTAATAATTTCGGTTTGTTTTTTGTTTTAATGTTGCTCCTTACTTTCAGTTGAAAAAAACTTGTTTTTTTATTTAATTTCTGATCGTTTTTTAAATAATGCTGGTAAAAGTAGTGATAGTGTATACAGTTTCAGGGATACAAGAATATACAGTGTATTTACACGACTACAAGCCTGAGGCATGAATATACAGTGCAGTCTAACCGGTACATTGACTTACCAAGGACAGTCACCTATTACTACGAACGATACATGAGTTACCATACGGGTTTCTAAGGCAAAAGCGACCAATCCCTTTATATTATGGACCTATAGTGATCAAACACGTTTTAGAACTAAAGATGAGATTGTATAATGTAATCAGACTGGTTTAGATGGTATGTGCTTTAGCGAGTTCGTTCATCCATCATCATAACATGTTTTTTCTTTCCTGGTTCAATATTCAAAATTAAACTTCCGATGGTTAAGAATGCGTCACGGGTAATTAAAGAATGAGGAATGGGATGCTATAGTTAGAATGATTTTAAGTTGAAAATTGTACCATTTGCGTACAAATAACTCTATTTGCGAATTTTTTGCGAAAAGCTATTTGCAAAAAGGTATTCCGTTGGTTAAGAATGTCTCAAGGGTATTTAAACAATTAGGACTGGGATTCTATAGTTAGAATTATTTTAATTTGAAAATCGTACCATTTGCGTAAAAATAACTATATTTGCGAAAAAGGGTTTGGCATGTGCGAATTGGAGTTAAACAGTGTTGTCATATAAAATATGGTCTAACGTTATAGTATACTAAAAAGTTGATACTAAGAGAGATGTAGATGGCAAGAAAAGAATTTTAATAAAGAAATTCAGAACAATCCATAGAAATCCTTGCAAATCAAGTAGTTTGGTGATTATAGGTTTGAAGCATCATGAATCATAAGCACCAATGACCCTAACCACCGAGGACATCAACCTCCAAAGGTCCCATACCTCCAACCTCCAAGGGACCCCTCACCCAAACGTTTTGGCCCCCCTCCCCCCATTTTTTTAGATTTTTTTGAAGTTTTTTTTAAACTTTTTTTTATTATTTTTTTAAATGTCATATTTTTCAAACTTTTTTTTACATATCTTAGAATGACATGTAACATACTTAAAACATAAAAAAATCACATTTAATATTTTCCAAATTCAAAATGAGAATGATATAGAAATGTTAGTCGTGACTTTTACTATTAGAAAAATATTGTTTGTAGTAGCACTTCTTTTTATCGGACAAATTTTTTTGGGACTTCGCAAATTATTCAATTTTATTTAAGTATTTTAAAATGACATGAAATATGCGTATGGCTATGACGATTGCACTCTATGCTTGCTCAGAGACACGATGCGGCTTTCCCACTTGTACTTTATGGCGGGTTATCGACAATACCTAGTTTACTGCATGTATTGAATCAGCATTTTTTACGCAATGGAACGATAAACACATAAGTCATATCTTTAAAAAAGTGAAGATGGAGCATTTTAAGAAAGTGTGTTCACACGATAGTGTGATTGTAGCATTGAATGCTACAATCACAAGTATTTAAACTATGAAATAAGTACAAGTGGTAGCACTATCGGAAATGTATGCGTGCATTGTCATGACAGTAAGGAATTAAATTTCTTTGGAGTACCGAAAAAATTCAACTCTTATGTTGGTGGATATGCGAGATTGAGATCTCCAGAGATGATTGCACTCAAAGAGAATGCCAGCATAAAAATAATCGTTGATGATAGAGGACAACTCCTTGCTACTGTTGCAGGTGACACATTACCTACTGATTCTTCCTATCGTAAGCTTTCGGGTATTAGCATTCAACGGAAGGTCAAAAGAAGAAAGGCCTACTCTTTTACTAATATCAAAACCATATCTTTTCTACGTGCCGAAACTGTCACCTATGTAAAAATAATGTTGTAACACACAGTGAAATCGCCGGAAAAATAAAAAGGGCATTGGTAGAAAATATCACTATGGAATATAAAGATGAATCGATGAAAAAAAAAGTGCCAGCAAACGTTACTACCATTGATCAAACAGTCAATGAACCAAATAATACCAAAGATGAAACGCATACTGAGCCTGTCGGTGACACACCAGTAAAAATTGTGTATGACTCAAACTGGAATATTGATTATTCTACTGATTACGAGATAAGAGAAGACAATAGCTACAATATCAAGAGAGAACCTAGTGAACTATTTTATGGAACAGATTCAAAATGTCCAAAGTTGATCATTGATATTAATAATGTATCATAATATATTTTTTTATTAATATTCTACATAGCATTATTTCCTTAAAAATATATTATGCATTACATTGTTATGTGTTCATTATTTTTAGACTATGCTAGCATATAAAACGTTTAGAATGTCTATTAAAACATCGGAGATGTAAGAAAAGGAATTTGCATACATCTATTGTCAGACACATGGGATAACATTGACAAAATCTAGGTATCAGAATGAATAAATTCTTTATCAACATTCGTTGTTGGATATGTCATTATAAAAAAATTGTAAGTAAGTAAGCAACAAACTCTCTTGAATTCACCTCTTGGATACACAATACAGACATTTAATTAAGGAAATTATGAAAAAAATTGTAAGTCATTATCAAACTCTTTCTTGAAGTCACCTCTTGGATACACAATGCAGAAATTTTATTTAAGAAATTATGAAAAAATTGTAAGTAAGTAGCAAATTCTTTCTTGAATTCGCCTCCCGGATAAATAAAAAAGACATTTCATTCAAGAAATTATGACAAAATTCTAAGTAAGTAACAAACTCTTTATTGTTTTCACCCCTTGGATACCCGTTGCAGAAATTTCTTTCAAGAAATTATGAAAAAAATTGTAAGTAAGTAACAAAGTCATTCTTGAATTCACCTTTTGGATACACAATACAGATATTTTATTCAAGAAATTATGAATAAATCGCAAGTGAGTAGCAAATTCTTTCTCGAACTCGCCTCCTGGATATACAAAAAAGACATTTCATTCAAGGAATTATGACAAAATTCTAAGTAAGTAACAAACTCTCTCTTGAA
>JAQQPU010007577.1:22936-38377 GCA_029168905.1 Artemia sp. Kazakhstan ARC1039 | reverse complement strand
CATCTGTATGACTTTGTTGTTTTCTCTATGTATCAGTGGGGTAATGTAATTTCTTTTGTATGATATTTTAGTGGATCATATATTAAATAAGAAAACCAAAAAGTATTCTGTATAACTTTATTCATGTTTCTCTATAATAATTTGATGTTTAAAAAGTCATGCAGAAGACATTATATCATTCTCCATGTTTAAAGGAAACACGGTATTGCCTATTGTTTTGATTTTACAGTGCTTTGTATATAAGAGTAAATGACAATATTTGTTGCTTAGAGTATAAAGAACCAATGACTTTAATAGGCCTAGTCAAACAGTGCTCACCCAAGTAATTTGTATTTCTAATATAAAAAAAGCATAAAAGGTATATGCTACTATTATATAGTAACTATGAGGTAGATTTATATCAAAATATTCAAGCAAATCACACAGCCTACTAGGTGTCTTACCTTAGCCCACATGAGGTAGGCTATCAGTGGAAGTCATTAGGTCTGCAAAACTACCAATAGGGTAGCCTATATATTGATACTTTCTTTTAGAATCATTAATGTTTACCTTTACACTGCTTCATGGTTAAAAGATCCTGGAATGCCAAAAATCCTAGTAACATCAAGACTAGGTCTAGTCTAGCCAAGCTCTTTTCAAGAAGCATTCCTTAAAAGTATTTTTCAAAGAAAAGAGCTTTGCTGAACTAGGTTCCGATTTTTGTTTTACCAGATTATACAAGAAAACAACACTTTCTAAGGCTATATGCTGATTTATTTATTTTTTGGTCATTTTCTGCTGTTTAACAGCACACGTTCTTTATTTTTGAAATTGGCCACGAACTTTTGTATTGGAATACATTATGTAAACAGGCGATCTTTCTCCTTAAAAAATGAATTATCGGTTTTTCACACTAATTTAAGACGTATATGGCTGTGTAAGTTTGCACTTGACCAATTTAATGAATTAGTTTTCATTTTAGGTGTCCTTGGTACTTTAATAGTAGTCTCATTATTAACTTTTTAGTCAACTAAGAATCCATTCATCAAATAAAATGTTCAATATTAGCTGAAAATTACTAATAAAATGGCAAAATCCGCTCCTTCATTGGAAGTGTTTGGGGAAATGATGGATGTGGGGGGATGGTTGCCTTCCAATCACTTTTGACTATTAAAGAGGGCACCTTTCAATTTCCAACCAAATGAGCCATTTTTTAAGTTTCTTTGTCAACAAACAGCCATCTTAAAATTTCTATCAGATGTATTTTGGAAAAATACAATCTGTGTGCATGTTTGTGCATAGGGGGAGAGGTATCTTGCCCTCTGATCACTTTGACTCTTAAAAAGAGCACTATAACTTATCATTACCAATCCAATGAGCCCTCTCCAAAGTTTATATGACCCTCTTTCTATAAAAACGTTATATGCCTCCAAGGCATAACTTACAACCCTTGCCCTAAGGGCAATGGGGGGGGGGAGGGGTTCATCCTCAAAGACATAATTTCTGGAGTTTTCAACTACGCTGAACAAAATGGTTATCTTTAAAATTCTGATTGGATGTGTTTGGGGAAATGATTGGTGTAAGGGGGTAGGGGGCTTTGTTGACCTCCAATCACTTTTGACTGTTAAAAGGCCAGTAGAAATTCTGATTACCAATCAAATGAGCCCCCTCTGAGGTTTATACAACCACCCTTTCTATAAAAAAAACCTTATATATCCCCAGGGCATAACTTACATCCCCTGCCCTGAGGGTTGTGGGGGGGGGGGTTGTCATCTTCAAAATCATAATTGCTGGACCTTTAAACTACACAGGATAAGATGGCTATCTCAAAATTTTGATTAGATGTGTTTGGGGAAATGGTTGCTGTGGGGGAGGAGGGCTGGTTATCCTCCATGAGCTCTTTTTGAAGTTTCTATGACATTTCTTCCTATAAGAAGTTCCCTGATCTAAACAAAATAAAATAAATAATATATTGTGCCTGTATTGCTCTTTACTTAGGCAGCACTATCATGCTGCCTATGATATTTTGTTTTGAAATTTCTATTATACAGCATTGGAAGTGCCAATTAGACCAGGTAAGTCCCCTCCCCCTAAAATTCAGCCAATGGATGGCCATGTAAGGCTTTATCCTAAATTGAAGGAATTGCCTAGATTTGAAATAGGCTTATTCTAATTGAAAACTTAGATCAGGATCAAGAAAAGCTATGGGGCTCCAAGCACTTTCCTTGTGCCCTAATTAGACAGTAGATATTGTTTCTCATGGTTTCAGTTTATAACAAAGATTATCAAAGATCATTGAAAATTCTCTAAATCATTAGTTTTAGTAATTTAGCCATATGCACAACTGTTTTAGACATTTCAACAGATAATAATAGAGCCTAAACACTAATTTATGGTTTTATCTTTAGCCTAATATTGGAAAGCACTGCCAGATTTTGGACTAAGTTTGAACATAGTATCCAAATCACAGACTCTCTTGATCATAGACATCTAAGCACTACAAATAATAAAAACCAACAGAATTCTTAAAATATAATATGTAGTTTTAAGACTAAGTTTGTCTGGAGAGAGAGGGGGGAGGGGTAGTCAAGGAAAATTTCCAATGTAGCAATCATTACTAGGGTGTGACCAATATGAGTTTTTAGGGCCTGATGCCAATATCAATATAAAACAATAGCAAAGGCTCATAGCCAATAAATTCCCTTCTGGAAAAACTAACCTCACCTAAAGTTTATACCCTGCATTCTCTGCCCATATCCATACTGGCATGCTTCTCCCTGGTCTATTACACACTAAAGAATAGCTTCAGTCATTCCTTGTTTATTCCAAATAAGGCAAAAATGGCTTAGAGAAACAGGTGTTTCAGCATCAATCTAACATAAGATTTTTTTTATCTTGTAAACTGTGGCTTCCATCAATGTTTGTAAATTACAACTTTAGAACAATAACAAAAATAAATCAAATACAGTATTTAAAACAAAAAATTGTTATACTTGTGCTTTGTTACAGTAACATTATGTTTAAGTTAACTTTGTAGATACACTCATCCTAGACTGAAAATAATTACATATAGGAAATATTAATAAGTCCAATAAAAAGGTTGCACACAATAATCTGTATTAAAACATGCATCAAGAGCCCTTAAGTGTGTTTAATCATACATTGACTTGTAGAGTGTTTCATAATTACTTTTACAAAGACAAAATTAAACCAATCAAAGTTTTAGTCTGCACAGTGCTTAATAAGCCCAATCCAACTAAGGCAAGTTGTAATGCAGAAAGCACAACTTTTCAGCATTTTCTCCTTTTAGTGACCTTTGTTTGTTGTCATAGATGTTCCCAATTTTGCTGAAAACCTTTTGCTTGGGACAGGAGAGGACAGACAGCTGAGATACTTCCAAGCAAGTTGTGTGAGACTTGAAACAACTGCTGTTATTTCACCACCACTCTAATGGACAGCTGTTTTCCCATCAATGGTGGCCTCTCTCATGTGTCTTTCCAGTTCCTTATGAATATCATGTGCTGACTCTTCCTCGCTTTTTGAAGTTCCAAGCATGTTATCAAACAGGGAGTCAATCAAACTTTCTGTACCTACTCTCCTTAGGCTCTGCAGTTTTGACTTCCTTCTCTTCTGTTGCAGTGGTCAATTTTGTTTCTTCCAGTGTCTAACTCAGTGTTTCTTCTTTTAGCCACCTTTTAGCACTGCTGAATGTCTCTTGATTTAGGGGTTGGTGCTTTTATCTGGGATCCAGGAGACGAGCAAGAACAACTTCTTTGGTCTCATTTAACTTTCCAAATCTATTCTCAAGGCTATGGAGTATAGCTTTTCTTGCTGTCTGATGGCAGCTGTATGTGGTTCCTCTGCAGGCAAAACACTTCACAATGCCTATAGAGGGAAGAATGTTGGAGTTGGAGGAGTCTGTTTTGCTCAGTCCAAGGGTTACCTCTTCTAAGGATATGAGGGTATCCACTGTCATTGCTTATTTCATAGTTAAGCTTAGTATTGACAACAAATATACTTTGACATCATTTGACTCACATCTGCTGCTCTCTCCACCATGGTCAGACAATCAGCCAATTTTTTCTGATAACTGATGATGACAGTGACCCCCTTATCAGCCAATATATCAGTTGGGCCCTAATCATTACATTTAGAAAGATTATTGAATTTAGAATATAATAGCTTTGTATTTTTGTTATAAAAATGTTTCCTTCAAGTAATAGATCTTGGAACAAAATTACCTATTATTTTGTACTTATTTCTCATCACACATGATAAATGAATCTTTAATGTCAAATGATTCTAATTTGGAAAACATTCACAAACTTTTGTACATAGCCTAGGATTATATCACTGCTTTGAAGGGTGAGAGACTGGGATGCAATTTTAATTGTAGCAAGTATTATGTCAGTATGTGATGTTAAGGCCTATAATGAATATTATATCAAACCTAGTAAAGAGTAAGCAACAGTGCATAGTAAACAAAAGTTCAAAAATATATTTTCAAAAGACTGCCCAGTGAGGGAAAAATTCCTTTGGAAATTGATTCTGGAATGGTCTCTTGTTATTTTGGTTAATCTTAATAGTAAAAGTTTATAGTAAAGAAAAATTATAGACATTTTGAAAATGATTATAGAAACCCTGAAGTCAGTTTGTTAAAAAAAAGCCTAACAGGTGGATTACTCTCCTCCATGTTCAACAACAAGGAAAACCACTTCTTTGCTTTAAAGCACTGATGTCCCCTTTTTTTTCTCTAGTCATGGTGGTATTGAACCATTGGGAGAGCCTAACCTTTGGTTCCCATTGATGCAATTTTTTTAAACAAAAAACAGCTTGTGGCTAGTGGATGTCAGAAAATTGCAAAAATGTTCACACAGAAACCATTCACTGCAGCTGTTGATCAGCAAAAATATTATGAGATATTCTAAGTCTTCTTTGTCAAATATTAACGGAAAATTTCATATAAACATGATTGGTTTCTCAGCTACTTGTAATTTTTTGGTTTTACAAAGCTTCCAATTCAGAATAATGGATGTGATTTTCAATGGAAAGTAGAAATATTTCAATGCAGCCATTGAACCACTTTGATGCATAAACTTGCATCAAAAAATTGAAGTAATTTGACAGATCACATAAAAATGACCATTTTTGCATGAAATTCCATCAGTGGGAACCCAGGGTAACAGGCTCTATATATATTCCAATTTGTGGGCAAATCAGAATATATAGTGCTATTCTTAAGTTACAAAAGAAATTTTGCCACATCAAAGCGGTCTTTTCTGTCATTTTGTTCTACTCAATTTTGATTTTTGACCAAGGTTGGCCAAAGCTTTACAGAGTAGAAATTTTAAGATGAGTGATTGATTTAGCATGGTCTAAAACTTTTATCTTGAGGTGTTGAGTCCCCAACCCCATCTTGAAAGAAAGCTCTTCAGTATGTAGATAAAGCCATATACTATGATGTGAATGCTACTGCAAGTTCTTTGTTTATTCATAAGTTGTCACCTGGTAAGGACATTAATGGTGCAGTGATTTCCAAGGCTGTTGACAATCATCACCAGATGTTTACATTAATTTAACAAAAGAGATCATGCAATATCAAAGTGGTGTTTTCTGTCACAGAACTTCAATTTTTGTCTAAACAGGGTCAAAATACTAGTGAATGCATGTTCTTCTGTAATCTTGGGCTATACCAGGCCACAGGGAGGGAGGGCTGAGATGTGATTGTAACAGTCATGTACCCATTATGCTAGAGAACAGTGTTGAAAAGGAAATCAAATGTAACTACTTTTTGTTATTATAGCTTTTAGGCCAGAAGAGGATAGGCTCTAAACTTTTACAATCAGCCCTTTTTTCATGAGCTGGAGAGCAAAGTAAGATTAGCTTTCCATGGTTTATTTCCATTATTTGTGACTAGTGGACAGCTGCCAGATATTATTCACAAGAATTGGATAGACTTGATAAGCAAATTCAGCATGCTAGTGGAAAGTGTTTCTGGCTGGTATTATTTGATGCTAAATTTGAATTATTATGCTCATTGCTTTAATAAAAACTCAATTTCAACAACATAAGAGACTTGGAAGCTAAACTTCAATGTCCAGAAATGCAAGGTTATCCACTTTGGTTATAAAAATTCAAGACACCAGTACTCAATTGAGTCAATGGATGAAACAAGGCAACCTATTGTCAGTAGTCATGCTGAATATGATCTGGGTCTCTTAGTTGATGAACGGCTAAAGTTCAGTTTGCATGCCCAGACTGTGGCAGCACAGGCCAGTCAGACACTTGGTATATTTAAGAGAACTTTTAGTAGTTATTTACCATCAGTTATTTCAAAGCTCTATAAAGGTTTAATTTGACCTAAACTAGAGTTTGGCATGTGCATTGCCAACCCATTTAATAAATCTGACCAAGAAACCCTAGAAGCAGTTCAGAGGTGTACAACTAAAAGCATCCAAGGTTTCTATAATATTTCCTACCCCTCCCAGCTTGAAAAACTAAATTTACCCTCACTGACTAATTGCCAAAAGAGAGGGGATATGATTGTGGCATTCAAGCTCCTCAACCATAAAGCCCTTATCCCAAATGTCTTTCAACCAGATGTCTCTTCAAGGACAAGAGGACAAGATTAAAAACTTCAAGAAGCATGCCAACTCAAAATTACGTAGCAAATTCTTTTCTAATCAGGTGGTGAATCTATGGAACTTGTTGGACCAGGTAACAGTCTCTTCTAGATTATTCAAATCATCAGTTTACAAGGAATGGTGCAACAAGCCCTGGCAATTAGTTTGGGACTCAACTGATCAGTCAGCACATAATTTTCACTGACTGGCAAATACAGAATCATCCTATTGCTGGCAAGTGTGATTTAAGGTAATTTTAGGTAATAATGGCATTTTTGAAACCATTGCAAGATCAATTGTTAACACTGATTTATACATAAAAATTGATTATAAAAATGGAAGCATATTTAGTTTTTAAATAACCTTCTTTTTGACTTGTTATTTGTGACTAGCTGGTATAACTTTCACTAGCCTGTCTTATAAACCAGCTTTGCTTTCCTTTTTTTGTACCTGGCATTTTGCCACTTTTTGAGAAAAAGCCCTTATGTGTTAAAATTATATGTTGATTTCTAACAGCCAAGAAAAGTAGACTCGGACCAAGAGAAACGAAACTGAATGTGTTTTTCTTAAGTTAAGAAAGATGTCATGTCTTCTATGCAATCATTGTAACCTTAGAATTAGAGAAAGAGGAAAGATAGTAGCTTGAAAACAGCTTCAAGGTGCATATTTAGGCTCATAAATTATTCCTGAAAAATTTAATTCTCTAACTCAAGTACTTTCCAAATTAGAAGAATCCATTTTGCAATCCAGGGTAGCAGTCCTTGTCAGTTACCCCTCTCAATTAAACATTATTAGTACAACACTTTTACTTCTTTACATCCAGAAAAGTTCTATTCATTTGGTTTGATTGTACCCCCATCCTGATGTCTAGAATAGCCCTAGGCTAAACATTAAGTTAACAGATACTTTTTGGTCTTTATTCTTTCTTTTTATGTTTCTCAACAACATCTAGCTCACAATGGTAATTTGACTTTTTTTTATAGCAAACTTACTGTTCATTCTAGAGCTCAATCTGTGTATTAGAGGGGGGGGGGGCAGAGAAAAGTGGAATCAGCCTTGCAAATTTTAATTAATATGAAAAAATTCAATGTAAAGAAGTTACAATTTTGTTATTAGAAGGTTTAGTATAGAAAAGTACCTAAACAGGAATGTTGCATAAACTGTGGTATTGACTTCACATAAAAATAAGGCCTAGTTCAACTTACAGTTGTAAAATCAAAAAAGTTTAATGCATCTATTGTCAACAGGCTTACATGGTATGCCCTACGGCATTGAATCTAGCTCCATGATATTGCTCCATGAAAAGAATTCAAAGAATGATTTTAAACCCAGAAATTGAGTGAAATCCAGATGATGGGCCTTTGACTATCCTAGAAAGTATTAGAATTAGGTAAACAAAACATTCAGGAATAGATCCAGAGCATAAATTATGCCCTGTGAAGATCTTTTGAAACGTCTACCTCTTCCCCCTCCTCCACAAATGCACTGATCTTGGCCCAGTTTTGCATTATGAAAGTAAAACCTTCAGAAGTAGTGCACTTTTGAGGCTCATGGATAGTGTTTTGAACCCCAAACATTTGCTAAATCATAATTTTTAAGCTTTAAAAAGGTTGTAAAAATGTGTGTCAAATTTGAAAAAAAAATATTCTTACATGGCATTAAGTCATAGATGAAATCATTAAAATTGTCTTATCAAAACCTTAGTCAAAGAATGTATTTTAATAAGAATCAAGATATGATTATTTTTGGGTGAACATTTGAACATTCGCTATTGGTATCATTTATTTATTTATTCTTTTGGAATCAAGGAGTATAAAAGGCATGTAAATATGGAGCAGCAACTTGCACCAATTTCACTAATCACTTTCTTGATTTGCCAAGTTACTATAGAGGTTTCAATGACTAAGCATGCATCAATAAATGTGGAAAAATTGGCTTTCATTTTTTATATCAGTAAATAGCCAAGCAATATGGTCATTCTACAGGTTTATTAGGAATATGGAAGAAAAAAGAAGAAAATCTTGGCAAATCAAGACTTGTAAAAGCCAATAGAAGATATAAAAAAGAAGGATTTGGAGTTGAACGCTAAGAAATCTGTAGTATTAATATTTCGGAGTAAAGGAAATGTTGACTCAGAGGTTCATTTTAATTTTGGAGGAAAGGTCTTAGAGGTTAAAGAAGAATTTGTTTATTTGGGTGCTAAGTTTAGTGCATTAAGGGGGATCTCTTGGCATGCAGAAGATTGTAATTTAAGGGGTAATAGGCTAGTAAATATGCTTTTGAGAAGTAATTTAAATCAGCTAACTGACATGAGGATCCAGAAAAGAGTTTTCCAGTCAAAAGTAGCTTCTAGTCTACATTGGGGCTCTGAGGTTTGGGGTTTTGCTAAAGCAGCTAAGCTAGAAGTAGTTCTAGCTTAGCTATATTTTAAGAGAATTTTAGGCTTGAAGGATTCATTTAGTTCAGTGGTACTAAAGGAGATTTGGGACTTTTCACTTTAAGGAGTGTTAGATTGGTTTTGAGTGGTAAAATTCTGGGAGAAGATAATTAGGCTACCTAGAGTTTGGCTTCTTAAGTCAGCTTATTTGGAGAGCTAGAAGGACGGTAGACTTGATTCATGGCCAAATCAGGTCAAGAAAATACTGGACCTTTGTGGGCTTTTGGAGATGTGGAATGAAGGAAAAGGCCCTATGGGTGAAACCGTGTCAGTATAGAAGGAAGTCCAGCGAACCCTAAATGACCAAGAAATCCAAGAGTGGCAAGCTCATAAGGACCAATGTATGTCTTTGAGGTTTTACTCCCAAGTCAAAGACTGTTGGGGGGAGGAGGTTTATTTTAAATTTGGGTTGAATAAAGAGGATTTGAAGAATTTGTTGTTGGTTAGAGGGGATAGTTTGGATTAGGTGAGAGAAGGAAATTTTTGGGAAAGTTTAGGCTGATGACTGGCCTGTATTTTTACCCAATGTGTGGATGTGTGAATGAGAACTTATTTCATTTTGTATTCAAGTGTGAAGAGCTGTCTGAGCTGCGGAATGAATGTTTTGGACGAGTGTTTGGGATTGAGTGCTGATTAATTGAGCGGATGGCTGAGAGGAACACATGTGCTATTAAACAGTTGTGTAAGTTTCTTCGTTTAGGGATTAAACATAGGGAATCATGTTTTAGGGGATAGCTTGTTATGGTTTTTAGAATTTGAATTTTATTATGATTAGTGTTTGTTAGTTAAAATGTCTTGGTGTGTTTCTTTTTTGTTGTTTTGTTGTCCTTTTTTTCTTTTTTTGATTCTTATTATCTAAAGTTGTATTTTGTTCCTGAGCTTTGTTTGTAGACTGTATTATGTGTTGCTATGGCCCACAGGCTTTTTGCAATAAATCTTATCTTATCTATAGAACCACAGCTTAATTTCTGCCCCTTTTTATTTTTTGGTTCATAGACATATTAATGATAAACAAAATAATGGTATTCGTAATAATAATATAAACAAAAATTACATATTGAATAACATTCATTTGGATCAATGAGAAGGATGAAATTGTTTGTGCTTAAAAGACAGATTGTCATAATTTGGTTATCTGGTTGTTAATTTCAATCTGAGATGTTGTTTCACATTCCACATCTAGTAGCCTATTCTTATATGGTGCTATACCCCTCCCCCCACCACTCTTCTTGTCCATCGTCTCTTACTAGGTTGCTAGCTACTGCTGCAACCCAGATGGGGGTATATATATATCACACTTTTGGAAACATTATTGTATCTTCTGTGCAATCCCTTAAGCATTAGAACTAGGGAAGGAATAGAGACAAAGGCTTGAAAACATCCTCTTGAAATGGATGTGGCTCTGGCAGGACACTTGCACTCTTGCAATATATTTTAGTAAAGTCAATACCCTTTTTTACCTGATGAAGTGCTTTATCTTATGTACAATTTTAAAGTGCACTTCCTAGAAAATTTCCAATTTATATACAAAAAATAAATCTATCTCATTTGTCTTTCCTCCAAAAGGAATGCCATCATCAAACTTTTTCTGGTTTACTGAAAACTAATTTCTGAAATAAAACCAATGAAAGCTATGATATTTATCTAAAATCTAACCAATTCACAAATACTTCCAAAATAATATGGCCAAAACCTAATGTTATTGTTTTCATATAGCCTATGGAAAGTCATCTAGTCATATTTTTCTAAAAAATAAATGTCTAATGAATGTGTTTATACATTTTCTCCAACAATAATCTTGATGATAGTGTTTTGCAACAAAAGAAAGCATTTCAGCAATCGTTTATATTTTATGTTGATTTTCCATCATAGAAAAAAGTCAAAATGCAATCATAGCATCAAAATGCAGTCATTTTACAAAATATTTGCTTTAGTTCTTACCCTGGCTATCATCAAATCAGACAAAATTCATCAGCAAAACACTCAGTATTTTTGCTTCAATTTTTTTTTCTTGTACTATACTTCAAAAAAAGAATTCTGTGTTTCTCTTGCTGACTGCAGCAAAATTTGGAAGACTTAACAATGACCACGTACAAAAATTGAAGTACATACAATATAGTTTTGCATTTCAATGAAAAATTTACACTGAGTTGTAGATTTTACATGTGGTAAATCCATGTATCCTCACATCTGATGCCAATTCACATCTGATATAAAAAAGCTGTTTTGTTACCCTGGCATTGTATTATACTTTTTTCTCCTTAATTTCTATCCCAAAATAATTGATTGACAAAAATTAACCACATAAAAATAATAGTTCACTTTGTTAGTTGAGCTGTGAATGTTTTAAGATTGTTTGTGATTGTTGTAAGATGGTATTTTACATTATTATTATTATTTTTTAAATATAAGACTGAAGTAATCTCAAATGATAATCTTTAAAAAAAAGCTAGAGTGGAAAGAAAACCTCCAGTTCTGAAACTGGCTGGAAGAGGTGTCTGGGGATGTACATAGGCATATTGCAAGCTCTGCAGGAAGTCTTCTGACATTAGTAGCATGGGTGTCTCAGTCAGTGTTGCCTTATTGGCTTATTTCCTACAAACTGGCTCATTTTGATGGTAACTGAAAGAAAGTTTTTGCACTTACCCACCAGGTTAAAACATGACTTATTTATTGTGATCTGGCTTATTTTTTTGATGGGAAATGCTTTTTTGGAAAGAAATTATTTTTTTCAACAACCTCATTTGGATCCATTATTTTTCGTGACATCAAATAAAGCTGTAATCTGTGTGCACAAAAGGCTGGATTTCTCAACTCAGCCAAGTAGATCTTCCAATCAATGCTAAGGGGGAATTAAGGGTTTTCTGTTTGGGTTGCTTAGTTTGCCTATTAGCAATGCTGTTGTTAAAAGTTTTTTATATGATGAGCTGTATCAAGTTAAAGCTATGGAACAGAATCCTATGCAACTAGTAAATGTAATTTTTATCTTTCAATTATGGATGCCAAGCAGATGGCCAATGCTGTTTGTCATTTGTACCATCAGCCAAAATGATTGTTTGACAGTAACATATATTTGCAAAATACAACTGATAATGTTTCTGATAGTGGATGACACAATGCCAGAGCTGATTTGCCTGACCCTAACGAGGAAGAAGACAAAATAGTTGACATCCTATAGGCATTCAGGCTAAACTTATTTGCTCAGTGTGCAAAGTATTGTGTGCATATAAAATGGTTACTCACTTCAAGATAAATCAGTTTTACCAATGCTTATCACCATGCTAGGGCATAATTAGGGAGGGGAGCATTCTGTGCAAAAAAAACATAAGGGTATCCCATAGTTCACACGATACAATTTTTGTTAAAGTAAATTGGATAATGGGTGCAGGAATATCACAAAAAAGTTTACACAGAAGCGGTTCTTTGCAGCCATTGAAGTGTGTTTTTTCAACTGAAAGTAAGGAGCAGTATTAAAAGTTAAAACAATCAGGAATTTTTCCATACATGAGGGGGGGGGGCTGTCCCATCCTCAACTCTCACTGTTTACACTAAAGTCTTAAATTTCTATAGAAATATTCCTCATTCAAATTTAATGGCCCTTGTCTTTGAGGAGTCTTTCTTTTAATTTTGCTCCATATTTTCAGTTGGAAAAACTTCTTTTAAAATTTTAATTTCTCACTGTTTTTCAAATCAAACCAGGAAATCCCCTTCTCCCGTATTAAAAATTTCCGCTTGAAAAACCTCCTGAAAACTTCTCACTGAAAATACTCCCCAATGACCCCCCCCCCCCCGCCGCAAAAAATTCGTCCTAAAAAAGTTTTGTATATCTCCCAATAACAAATACTATATGCGTACGATGGGCGAATTGTGTAACTTACAGACCTTCCAATTATGCTAATCAAGTGGCTATCTCAAGTTTTTTTCATATATTTTTGGGGGGAAAGTGATGTAAGAGGTGGGCTTGTTACCCTCCAATCTTTTGATGACATAGAAAGAGTATTAGAACTTCTAATAGCTGTTCAACCTAGCCCTCTTATGGTTGTTTGGGACCGTTTGTTTGACACCATCACCTTTGGGGGAAAACACACACACATCCATGATCTTTCTTCTGGTCAAAAACACAAAATTCCACTGTTTTTTATAGGAGTCTGAAAGCTCTACAGAAGACTACTCTGATCTGCTGTGCATTTCAAAAATCAGGAAATTTTCCTCTGGCGGATAGCTTTGGTTGGTTGTATTGAACTTAATTAACTTATATATTTTTGGAGTCAACATCAATTCTTTTGACGTGTCCCTTGTTATCAAAATTCTGTTTTTAGAGTTTTGGTTACTACTGAGCCAAGTTACTCCTCACTTACACTTCATTACCACGAACTGTTTGATATTTAAACAGCAATAGGGTAAATCCAATTCTAGAAGCAAAAAAAAAGTTTCACAACCAGAAACCACAGCAGAGCGAACCAAGGGTAAGTAAGCAAGGTAAAAGTTCAGTTGGATTTGGAACTTAACGCTGTCGGGCTTATTTTTTGCTTGTTTTTCAAAGGCTCTGGCTTATTTTTTGTTCACAATCTGGCAACACCAGTCCCAGTACTTAGGAGCCATGCGCAGGGATAAGGTCATGTCCAAATACCAGAACATTCAAAGAGGGAGAGGAACAACGCATTTCATGAGGACAACTTCAAAAGATGCAGGGCATGGAAGTAGTTCCATAACAGAGACCTACCAACAGCCAGTGTTCATGAGGAAAGTGCCTGAAATAAAAAAAAAAACACAATTTCAAGTGCCTTGTACAAGTGAATAGAGAAGAAGTTCAGAACTACGAGGGTGCTCTGCATTTTTTTTTTCATGCCAAGCTGTGTTTTTAAAATATATCCTGATATGGTGATATTATTGACATGTTGCCCAGGCCTAGTTGTAATAAGCTTGACTTGTTTTTTTTTGATCAGCTGGTAGTGGAAAATGTCTTAAAAGTATGCTGGAAAAGTCCTGAATAATCGTTTCAAGAAAGAATGGGAATCCGGAATGAGATTTCTTTGTTTTGCGAGTCAACTGCTGTTATAAAAAAAAGTGATTGCAAGCAAAATTTTGTAGGGCATGCAATGAAATTCCTCAAAGATGCCAGTTTTGCAGTACAGTGTAAAAACTATATTTTGATTCCAAATTTGTATTTGCTAATTTGCTTGGGAACTTTGCTAAATTAGTAATCCTAAATTTATGTGTGTAACCATGTGGTTTTTTTTTATTGTTTGAGTGGACTCATTTGATTGGAAATTGAAAGCTCTAGTGAAATTTTAAGAATAAAAAAAAAAATGATTAAAGGGCAACCAACCTCCTCTCTTATCCTTTTGCCATCCCCCCCCCTCCTAGGACATCCACTCAAGATATTGCCGTTTTGTTTGAAATAATAATAAAAATCAATAGATATTCCTAAAAGGATGCCATGACCCTCGTAGCCCCTGGGACAAGGGCCATAAATGAAGCAAATGATAATTGTTTACACACATATTTCAAATGAAAAAGGGCTTTTGTTTGGTGTAAAACTCGCCTAAAACTGGCAGAAAATTTTTCTGTGAGTCAAAAAGATCAACATTTTGTTGTAGATGTGGGAGGGTCGCGGGGGATCAGAAATGAGCTAAAAGACTTTATGTCAATGATACAGCTGAAAGCTTTTGGGCCCCAAAGGAACTTGATGTATAAAAAATTGACCTGGGGCATGGTCCCCTGACCCCCCTCCCCAAAAAAGGGACCAAGGGAAGGGCCAACAAATTTTTTCCAAATCAGTTTGAAACTTACATCCTCTAGTTTTCGGGCTAAAGGAATCCCAATGCACAAGGCAAAATAGAAAAAAAAAATCTTGGTTCCCCCCAAAACAGGGTAAAAAACTTTCCGCTAACCAATTTGTATGGAAGGGGTGGCTGCAGGAACTTTGGAAGGGGTTCAATGTGAAATCAGAAAGTTTTAGCGCTCTTTTACATATCAAAAGTGGTTGGGGACCACTGGCCTTCTTCCTATGCCCTCCACTGTTTTCTGGCCCCCATAACCCTCATGATGTTGAAACAAATTTCTGAGATATATATTTTACTCATAAGCCCCTAAAGGTCTACCAAATACATTTTATGGAAGGGGTAATTGTAAATACTTTGTAGGAGGTTCATTTGAATGTTAAATGAGCCCCTTCCAAAGTTAATACGACCACCTATCCACAAAAATCTTACATGTTAACAATGGGCAACTGGCATATGTTAAAGCTCTTGCTTGGGGGCTATAGGGGACCTTTCAACCCCTAAATCATATTTCGTTTAAATTTCGTACTATTGAACAAAATGGCTATTTCAAAACTTTAATCGGATGCATTTAGTGAAAAAAGTGCGTGACGGCAGGATGCTGGTAATCCCCCCCCCC
>JAQQPU010007577.1:7381-17936 GCA_029168905.1 Artemia sp. Kazakhstan ARC1039 | reverse complement strand
TAGATATATATTCAATTCTGCGAATCGTTATTAGACCTATTATGTTTTTACTTATACTGCTAGGTTTCCCACATAAAGTTTGGTCAAAATTGGTAATGGTAATTTATCAAACATTTTCATTTACATCCAATATGGTAACGGCGAAATTATTTATTTTTGTCTTTGGGACGCGCTCTTTTCTGTTATTTTCCTTTTTCCAATTACCCATCCATATGGCAATCCATTAGAACGTTTTTTTTAGTGTTTCCTATTTATTTAGTATTTTTGTTGGAACTTGATAATATTTGTGAAATTACTTCTTTCCTTGATGCTTTTTTTGAGAATTTTCAGAAACTCCCCTCTTACTACTTCTCTATTAAAAAAAAAGCTATATCATAAGTGTACCCATGTCTGATCTGTTGGGGGGGAGGGGGTTACCAAGATTTGTCTTTGTAAGGTGTACAAATGCGAAATAAGTATATTTAGATCCGCAGGGACTGGGGTGACGGGGGATAAATCTCCGGATAGCCCTGTAGGGAAGTTTCCTTTCTGTCTTTCTTCTGTGCACTTATGGATACTTTTTTTGTGTAAATCAAAATAATAGAAGTTCTTAGATTAAGATCCGTTAATAAGTCGTCTTAGTTTTTATTACTTGATCTCAAGCAGACTTGAAATAAAAAAGACGAGATGGAATTACTTATACAATCGGTCTTCAGAATATATGACCGAAAACAAGGGTTTTAGCTTCGGTTATTTGACTATAGGCCTAGTCAGTCATGTCAACAATCATTTTTGTCTTCACTTTAATTAGGAACCTTTCAGCTATAGTTGTGTTATAAATGGAATATGATGATTTTTTGGGGGGATTTCTGTATAAAAGTTGAGCCTAAAGTATCTCAAATGTATCTAGGTACTTGTCAATTATTGGAAACACATTCAAGAATTACGCTTAGGTTACATATCAGAAAACCAGTTTCATAGCTACATAAACAAGTGATGGGTGATACAATGCATTGGACTTTATAATTTAGGCTATATATTTGCACATTAGAGTCGGGGGTGGATGTTAGGTTGTTTTAGATTAGGTTTCCATAATTTTGTTTCTAAAGTATTTATTTTATCGTCATGTTTTGTTATTTTTCATTAGGATTAACCTAACTTGACTTTTTGGGTGTGTTTCCAAGAACCGACAAGTATCTGTATCTATACTCAAGTAAGACATTATGAAGCCGTCTTGAAGAGCCAATTGTGTACATAGTTAACAATTTAGGAGAGGTTTTTGATAGATTTCCCCTCAAATCACTCAAGCTTAAAAAATACCTAAACTTGCAGTTTTCGGCCAATGTTTTTCAGAAATGTCTGGGTCTTGGACGGAGCTGTTGAGTTGGCAACTTATGACTCTAAATTTTGGTATTTTAGGTGCCAAACTTGGATTAGTGATTTTCAGTTATACTTTGTTGAACCGAATTTTACTCATAATATTTTACTTAAGAATTTGTTAATTTAACAGAATAAATAAGAAGATAATAATTCTGAAGCAGTGCAGGTAAAAGTTTGAAAAGCTTGTTGCGTCGGGTTTTGTTTATTTTCATCAACATTGAATTCTTAGGGTAAGAAATTACTCCAACTCCAAGCCCTTGATTTTAGACGACTGTTATCTGTAAGTCAGTTAGAAATTGAATGTCAGGGTTGCCACCACGTTCAGTCCTAAAGGGCTGAAATTGCCCAAATTTGCGTGCTACACAGCAATTTTTGGTGCTACAGTAAAAAAAAATCGGGCATGTCGCGGCGCAAGCGGTCACAAACTGAAATTATTCTCAGTTGCTGAGGAACCTAGCTACACCTAATACAGTCCCATATAAATTCTTTAGAGAATTATGGCATGCAATCAGGATTGCCATTAATATGAAAAAATTACTAGGCATTTAGCCCAAAAATCATCAGAGAAAAAAATTGTCAAAATCACAATATCAAAGCTACACTTCCGTTTAGATTTTCCTTTTTTGTCACATTCAATCTAGTCTTCTTTGTTTTCAAAAGTTCACAAGATAAAGTTAAAATACACGTGCATTGTCCGTTTAAGTGTACTTGGATTAGTTTTAGGTTATTTTTTTTAATTTTTTCGTGTCTGGCTATTTAAAAGTTGGCGCCACTCTTTCGAAACAAACACGGCAGAAAGGCTGTCCTGGCTGTAACAAACTTTGCACCAATATTTCGAAATAAATACGGGAGAAAGGCGGTCTGCGCTTTTGGTACTTGTGTAAAATCCGATAAACACACGAAAATGGTATTGCGAACATCAGATAGGCATTACCCGGTATTTACATGAGATGCTGTATAAACAAAGGGTTTCTCACTCCGGGAACTATAGATTTAGATATATATCTCACAAAAGCCCCATGGGCCATGCATATTACAAATACAACAAAACGCATAAAACATAAAAAGTCCAAACACTTGAAAATAACACTACGACTACGACACAAACCCCCCCCCCCCTATGTCTCAGCCCCACACTCACAAAATTTCCCAAATTTTAATATCCACTTTGTAACTACTTCTTATTTTATTTTCTAAGCAACTTCTATGCATCACATCCCTCCCAAAAACTTCCCTTCTAATTATCTTCAGTTCTTCACAATAACACATAATATGTTCTAAATCTTCAGACTCCCCGCACATCGGACAAGTGAAGGGACCTCTCCACCTTAACCCTCTCTAAATACTTTCTTCTCCCCCCAAGCGGCATAAAATTTCCCCTTACTGATAAAACCCATTTTAAAGTATCATTTTGGAGCCGAAATTTTAGACAAATTTCTTCTCTCCAGGCTTCTTTAATTTTGCTATATATTCCAAGGGATTGTGACTTAACCTTGTCTTCTTGCCAAACCTGGATCTCTTGATCTTTTAGCACTTTTTCCACAGCTTTTGCAATCAATCCAGTTTCCACCCCAGGTCCAATGCCATCATCTTACCAGTCTGATAGCCCATAGTTGTCTAGTATACTCTTAATTTGCACAGCCCAAGAATCTTTTCTTTTATCCAATAACATTTCATTGAAAGTATTTTTTGTTAACCAATAATCTGGCATAGCAATAATTTTTTTTTCAATAGCCTACCATGCGTACTAACCGTTTATTTCTTAAGCTAAAAAGACCCAGGTCTCCCTTTATAACAATGCTATTAGAACTTTGTATCTAACCCTATTAATCTTTTAAAATAATGAAGCTGTATCCTCTCCATTTCCACCCCCCTTTCGTGTCCCCATATCTCTACCCCATAATGTATTGCAGGTTCTATTCTACTTGCAAAAATACGCTTTTGTAGCTTGATATCCTTTGCTCCTGTATCCTTAATATAACTTTTTAAGAATATACCAGTTAAACTTTTACCTTTACTTGAAATTAGAGCTATGTTTCTTGTCCACTTACCATTTGAATTAAGTCTACAGTCTGGGTGACCATACTCCTTCATTACTGTTATAACTCCCCTCCCGTAACTAAAATTTTCTTCAGATGTCTTCGCTCCCCTTGCAAAAACCATTACTGCTGACTTATCTAGATTTAAAACCAGTCTCTTTTCCTTAAAATACTTTTCTACACTCTCTAATGCATGCTACAGATTCTCTCTACTATTTGCCAATAAAGCTATATCATCGGCGTACAAAAGTGCGGACATTTTTATATCAAATGATTGCAATTCACATATTTTCCTTTTCCTTAAATAGCTTTCAATGTCATTAATATACAACGAAAATAACTTCGGTCACAAAGTACAACCTTGTTTTACCCCTAGCCTGCTAAGTATTTCCCTCGATGTTTCCTTACCAACCCGCACTACAAACTTTACCGTCGAATACATTTGTTTTGAAATTCGCACAAATTGACACAAACAATCAAACAATGCATAAGAATTTCCTTATTTACGCTCTTGAAAATACCTTTTATGTCCAAAAATGCCACAAACAACTTATCCCTTTTTTCCTGGTATATTTCCTAATTAGACTGGTTAAAATAAAAATTTGATCTATAGTACTATAATTTTTGCGAAATCATGATTGTATTTCAATAAATTTCTGTGATTTTTCTAACCACTTATCTAATCTATTCCCCAGCACTTTTGCGAAAAGCTTGCTTACACCATTGCCCAAACTGATCATACGGTAATTTCTGAGATCCATGCAATCCCCTATTTTATATAACGGTATGGTCACAGATGTATTTCATTGCTCTGGCTATTGGGGGTTGTTGATCATTGACGATAATGTTATAGTGATGATCTGGATGACCCCTATTTTTGCCCATTTCCATAATTGCATTGGGATTCCGTCTAAACCAGGAGCTGAATTACCCTTTATTTTTTTCATGGTCTTAACTATTTCATCTTCGGTGACAGATTTTAACAGTTCGTAGTTCTCTTTCTTCATTGGTCTCTATAATTTCTTCCTCAAACATGTCCCCGCTCATTAAATCTCCATCAGATGTGTAGCTCCTGATTCCTTCTAATTCCTTATTTTCTAAGTAGTCCGGCCATCTTGTTGCCTCGATTGCACCTTTTTCTTCGTTTTTATTCCCAGTTGATTCTTTTACAAGTTTCCAAAACTCTTTTGATTCATTCTTTCTTAAAAGGTACATAGGTTTGATTAGGTTAGGTTACGTATTTAATGTATGCTATGCTTTATCCCCCCTCCCCTAATGTGGAAATATATAGCTCAAATTTGTTCATGAACTATTATATTTTCATCCTATTTTGTTTTATTTCATTAGCATTCACGAGGGTTCACTTCTCGCGTTACTATCGGATTCTACTCTAGTACCGCGCTTTTTGTTAATTCCTCTACCTTTTTTGAAACTCCATATTATTTCGTCCAAGACAAAAAGACCAAATTGTAGGATGAAAGTGCTACTATTTGGTAATTCAATGTACCACGAGCTACAGTGCTACACATGGTGAAATAGTGCTAAAATGGCACTTTTGTGCTACAGGTGGCAACTCTGGGCACTTTATGCAGATCTGAATCGAGCCTACCTTTGTGTTGACCAGTTTCATTTTGAAGGTTTGCTATTCTTATCGAAAAACTAAGTTGTTTCCACTTGAATCTAGAATGCGATGTTAGAGATACCCTTTTTAACTAGAACCTGGATTTTATGGGTTTATCTATCTCGCGGAAGCCCAAAAGTATTGAGTGAAATTATTGTGCTTCGGTTCGAAGCGCTTAACCACGATTCATTACTACTCGAAATGTTAAGTGTGATGGCTAAATCAAAATGAAGTAGTAGACTTGTACCAGGGATACCTGTGGGTTTGAGGAGCAGGAGGTTTATGGGTGCTTTGAATCAAACAGTTCGTGGTAACGAATTGTAAGACGAAATTTTGGCACCAATTGATCAAACAGTTCGTGGTAAAGAACTGTAAGTAAGGAGCGACCCGGCTCAATAGTAACCGAAACTCTAAAAAAAGGAATTTTGAAACCAATAGATGCATTAAAAGAATCAGATTTTTATTCTGAATTCAAATATACAAGTTTCATCAAGTTTAGTCTTACCCATCAAAAGTTACGCGCCTTAGAAAATTTGCTTTATTTTCGAAAAAAGGGGGAACACTCCCTAAAAGTCATAGAACTTTAATGAAAATCACAAGATCAGATTCAGCGTATCAGAGAACCGTACTATAGAAGTTTCAAGCTCCTATGCAAAAATGTGGAATTTTGTATTTTTTGCCAGGAGATGAAATGGATACGGAAGATAAGCACTTAACAGGTCATGTATGAGAAAAAAAAAATTGAAGTCTATCTCACAGGAAAAAGCATTCGACTTTAGCAAAACCTAGTTGCTAAAAGTAAAGAGCGGACATAAAAACCTGAGATGAACTAAAATTATCCTATATATAAGGGTTGAGGAGGGATAGAAGGAAATTCTTGTTGTGTATATATTGCTTCTAAAAAAATTTTTTTACGTTTTTGATTACTATTAGAACGAAATGCTGTTAACAGTTTGCTACCACAAGCTATTTAATTGGATTAATTCTAAAATGGACGGCCAGGTTGCAAGATTTTTATTCTCATTGACGAATTAACTGCAATAATTTGATGGTATTGTCAATCCTAAAACCGGATCAGGAGGACTATGATTAGCTATGGGATGGGATATGAGAATTGGTGTCAAATTTGTCAAAGCAAGCCATTTGAATAGCAATTATACTTTAATTGTTAAAAGCACCAGAGTGGAGGAGAGGGTAGGGGGACTGACGACTTTACTATCAAACTGTATTGAAAAAAAGCACACTTAACTTCAAATTTTAATGAAATGAAAAACAAAATCTCATTAGTACGAAGTTAGGATTTAATAAACTCGTTCGTGTAATTTCGCACTAGTTCATTGTACTTATCAAGGCAATCAAAAGCTTTAAATCCAGTAAATTATCTAAAGTTAAGACGTAGAGAGATAATTTATAATAATAAGAAAACGTTTCAGTCTCATAGGAAAATCTCCCAATTATGGGAAAGGATTTCTATTCATGATCGGGGGCCTTTTTATCGACTGTAAAGTTTTCGTTTTCATTGATAATCGAACACCGAGAACCAGATTTTCGCTGGCAATCCTATAATCATATTCAGTGGAATGGGTGGCCATTTTTTCGGGACTTTTTTTTTGAAGAATCATTTAAAAAGGGTATTACTTTAGATCGTATATAAATTTATTTTTTTCATTTTATCAGGGACAGGAGAATAATAATTGATAACGGTTGGAAAGCGCAATTAAAAGTCCCACCTAAAGATTGCCGGAAGAAAACAACTGACGTCACCGACCGAAAAGGAAACGAATTTGAAGATTTTTGCCTTAAGCGAGAGCTACTTATGGGGATCTTCGAAAAAGGTTGGGAATATCCTTCGCCAATTCAGGAGGCAAGTATTCCAACTGCCTTGACAGGAAGGGATATTTTGGCTCGTGCAAAAAATGGGACTGGTAAAACTGGTGCATATTCAATCCCAGTATTGGAGATGATTGACCCTTCAAAGCACTATATTCAAGGTATAGTAGCTACTTTCAATTTTATAATTAAAATTACTGGTTATTGGCATTGTTTGTAAATTTATGTTGTTTAAACAACCTATTGTCGTAGCAACTTCAGCTGCTTTAAAAAGAAAACTTTTCTCATTTTCTTTTTTCAATGGGGAAAGATTCTTCTCTTATTCTCTTCTACTTTGCATTGAGTTTTTAGTGCTAATTAAGTGTTTGTTGTTTTGTGAATGTGCTTGATTTACTGTTTTTCAATCATTCGTTTTCGGTATTATTTTTGTTCTGTTATGGGTTTCGATTTTTTATTTTTAGTTTTTCTTTCATCATCTCTTGATATTAAACCGTTTTTTTTATTTATTTTTATTGACTATTGTAGAGGACGGATTGGTATTATAGTTCAAATACTTGACAATGTCTCTTTTAAATTTTTATCCTGAAAAACTAACAAACGAGTTGGTTTCATTTTGTTTTCCGAGCCTTTCTCAATCTGATTTTAATTTTCTTAAGCCTAGCCATCTTGACTGTTTAGTATTTTTACTTTTAACTTCATTGGAGTTTGCGTGGTTCAAACTGGGCAGTCCGAACCACTCACATGAAGTACCACGGTTACAAGAAATGTCGAGATTATCAATCAAGTGCGCGCTTGTTAGTTTATACTAGCTTAGCTTGTTAGACCCCCCTCCCAAGACTTTTCTGGTGCCCTCATTCCTTGTTTTTTTTTCTCTCTCTAGAAGAGAGAAAATGATAGAGATAGCGATAGATATCTCTTCTCTATCTAGAGATAGCGATAGATAGAGAGAAAGCGAGTATCAGAACGAGTCAAAAAGGAAATTGAAGAAGAGAGAAATGTTATGTTAGAAGAGCAAAGCCAGTACAAGCTTCGACGCCAACAAAACGTGGCGCAAAACCCATTACAAACCTATTCCCTGGGGAGCTCTCTATTTACCCGAGGAAAGAGTAGCAATGGAAGGTGACTCGTTATGAGGTTGCTACTCACTACGAGACTGAATATATACCAGACTGCCACATTGCGATCGCCGGGACCCTGCCTCGAAATTTGCTACATCGTTTTTTTTCCTTCTTAACTGGCAAATTGACATTTCTGTCTACTGAAAGATCTTAAAAGGTCACAACTTTTAAGGAATAATTTTTTTTTTCACGGTGGTTGTATCGAACCAATGTTGACGCCGTGAAATCAAGAAGAGGCTCACATTGTCCGCGGCTAGAAGATAAGTGACAAAGAGACTCAATTCAAATAAGCCTGCCACGTAGCCGTGTCGGCACCCCCCTTCGAAATCGGCTATATATTTTTTCTTTAAAACTGGCACATTGACATTTCTGGCCGCAAAAACGATCTAAATAGGTCACATTTTTTAAGGAAGAATTCGTATTTTACCTAGAGTGGTTGTATCGAACTTATGGCGACGCCATGACATCAAGAAGGGGCTCACACTGTCCATGGTTAGAAGATAAGCTACACATTGTTTGCGGCTAGAAGACAAGCGACAATAAGAATCCATATATAAGCCTGCCGTGTCGGGGCCTAGTGGCGATGCCACCGGGTTCCCTGTAAACTTACACATATTTCTTATATATATATTATATTTCTATTCTTATATATATTTATTTCTCTTTCTGTTTGTTTACAACTTTCATCGCTGGAGATGGCACTGAATACCCGTTCAAAATATTTGCCATAATTTTAAAGTATTAGATTTTTCTCGTTTAAAATGACTGTCCAATTCAGTCTTGAAATTAACAAAGTTAAGTGACTAAAAATAAATTGCTCACGTTTAGTCATTTTTGTTAAAAACTTGGTAACACCGATATGCTATAGCACCTATCGGTCCGAAGTATTTGCCATCTGTTTCTCTAAATTATCCATATTTTAAATTTTCGGGTTTTTCTTACACGACACGATTTTGCAATTCGGTTTAAAGTTGAGTAACTTGATTTGATTTACTTGCTTTCGGTCGTAATTCTGTAAAAATCTAGTTCTAACCAGTAAGACAAATTTGCTACGACACCTAACTATCATGAAATATTTTATGATAATTTACAGTCCTTCAAAAACATTCTATAATATCCTGATCAAGATGTACGAATTGGAACTTATTTAATGAATGGGTAAAATAATACTAAATTTAAGTTAATTTGTGTTTTTAATATGAACGGTTCGACTCGATTATTTAAAAACCGGAGAATTCCTTTTTGATTGTCATGATGAATATTTAGTTTTCCCTGTCATAAAAAAAACTACTGCTGAGAAATAAAATCTGAGCAGAAAAATCAAATATTTACATGGATGTTGTCAGGGAAACAAAAAATAAAGTGTAATTTTTAATTTTCCAGCCATGGTTGTAGTACCTACTCGAGAACTTGCTTTACAAACAAGTGGTATTTGTATTGAACTATCAAAACACAGAGGCATTAAGGTGATGGTTACTACGGGAGGCACGAATCTCAAGGATGATATTATGAGAATTTATGAGAATGTCCATATGGTTATTGCCACACCTGGTCGTATCTTAGACCTGATGGAAAAGAAAGTAGCCAATGTTGACAAGTGCAAAATTTTAGTCCTTGATGAGGTAATTTTTGATTTTATTTGACAGGGGTTTGGTTGGCTTTTAAATTTGTGGATCTGAAATAACCATAGCTACGCAAAAAATACAATGAAATGGAGCTTCAAAATTTTTGAAATGAGTCTCTTGGTCGTGTCCTTCTTCAAACTTTGTTGGGAAGATGAATTTTATTCCGTTTTTATCCCACTTGGTTTTACAATAAATTTGACAGAGAAAGTTTTCTACTGAGGTTCATTTTCACCAACGTTTTTTGGCCGTAAACCAGTTGATGTTTTTAAGGCTATTATCTACTAGTCTACTTTCTACTAATCTATTGTTAATAAAATATACCATGCTTTTTAGCATATGATCTAATAGTCTACTAATGTATAGCCTATTGATCTGTTGATAAAAAAAAACTACCATGTTTTTTAGGCATCGCTTCTGGAGCTGCCACTGTAATTGAAAGGAATCTATTAGGCGGTGAACCTCGTGTTTGTCATAATACAATGTTGTATTCGTCTTATCGTCAAAATATCTACTAATCTATTTTTTGCAAGTCTACTATATACTAATCTATTATTCATATTTTTTAGGCTATTATTTACTAATCTATTGTTAAACAAAATTTATTGTTAAGAAAGTTTTCTACTGAGGTTCATTTTCACCAATGTTTTTTGGCCGTAAACCAGTTGATTACAAAAATGAACTACGGCCGTTTACTGGCGGCCTTAAACCGCCAGATTACGCTTGTTCAATAGAATATCGCCAAAAGGAAATTTTGATGAATTACGTCGCGAGACGTGGCCTTTCTACAGAGATCTTAGTATTGCTTAATATGATTGACGAGTGTCAATAACCCTGAGAAAACGGGTTTATTTGTAAGTATTAAAACAAAAAAATTGTAGAATCAAACAAATAAAAAGCCCGGCTTGCTCAGATAGTAGATTCTCAGACTCCCTTTTTCTCTCTCACTATATATATATATATATA